>JAODAL010019524.1:0-71790 GCA_025379985.1 Phyllomedusa bahiana | reverse complement strand
ACTAAAAGTGCGTCTTCACGAAAATCAACCTGATAAGCACAGCAGAAAAAAAAAAAAACCTTGTCGGTCTCAGAAAATGCAATACAGACAATATTTTTTTTCTGCGTAAATTTATATGGTGCACTAAAAATCACCTGCTTTTCTCCTTTCACAGGATCAAACCAGACAAAGTTAAAACAATAATGTGATACAGTAATGGTTGAAAAAAGGCCACACAAAAAGGCCTAACAAATGTGAAAAATGACATTTTGCAGTACATACCAGCCATAAACAACATCTACAAACAGGGTGACAAAACCCTTTTTTATTCTGGCACCAGGGGGAAAACCGGCAATTCCCCAACGTGGGTAGCAGATAAAAAATGCTCTTTTTATTGGGAAAAATTTTTTAAAAATTTCCCCCGACAAAAGGGAAGGGGCGAAGATTCTAACGAAGTGGAATTCTTTTAGAATTTCAGGAAAACTTGGGTTCGGAACAAGTCAAATTTTGGGGGTACTTCGGTAAACAAAGTGTGTTTTTGATTGATAAAATGGCTGCGAGACTGCGCACGGGGCAAAGAACCTGGGGGGAAGAAGGGCATAGCCTGAGACATGTGCAAATAACCCAAATCAAAAACCGGGGGGATTCTGTGACGTCCCCGCACATAAAAAGCCCCGGGCGCACCCCGGGAGCTCACACCCCTTCACGTACTGACGGGGGAAAGGTGTGCGGCGGTGATTATAAAAGCTTTCATAAAGAACTGATTTTTATACACGATTTCTGGGGGGTGTCTCAGTTTGTCTCAGAGACTGTTCTCTTAACGTTCTATTTCTAATTTTTGGGGTATTGGATCTGAAACCCAGTGTGCGCCCACTGCAGTGCATATACATTCAATACCCAAAGTGGGATTAAGCCAGTTCCCTGTTGATTCTTTTAAAGAAACTGTTTTTACAATAAAAAATTACCACTTCATTTTTGGTGCTAATTCTTTTGCGCAATTTACATCCGGGGGTTAATTGCGTTGTTTTGCGGTTCTTTGACCCCAAAAACCGTCTTTTTCAACGCCAAAATATATAAATTTTTCCTGTAGCCTAATTGAAAAAGAAAAGGGTTTTAAACAACTGTATCTCTTTTTGTGGGTAGAAAACAGAAATTGTAACACGCTACAAAGCTACTTTTTGGGGCTCCTTTCTTTGGCGCAATTTACACCCGGGGGTTAATTAACGTTTTTTTGCTGGTGTGCTGAAAAAAATAAACCGTTTTTTTTAAACGCCAAAATATTTTAAATTTTTTTCCTGTAGCCTAATTCACAAGCAAAGGTTAATAAAACTGTATCTTTTGTTTAGGGTAAAAAACACGAAATTGTTACACGCTACAAAGCTACTAGTTGTGGGGCTCCATTCTTTTGCGCAATTTAATCCGGGGGTTAATTAAGCGTTTGTTTTTGCTGGTGTGCTGACAAAAATAAACCGTTTTTTTCAACCAAAAATTTAAAAAAATTTTTTCCTGTACCCTAATTCACAAGAAAAGGGTTAATTACAAAGATCCTTGTTGTTGGCGTAAAACACACCATTGTAACACACTACAAGCTACTAGTTTGTGCGGCTAAATTTTCTTTGGCCAATTTACATCCAGGGGTTTTAATTTTAACGTTGTTTTGCGGGTGGCTGACAAAAAAAAAACCCTCTTTTTCAACCCAAAAATATAAATTTTTCCTGTAGCCAATTCACAAAAAAGGTTAATTACAACTGTATCTTTGTTGTGTGCGTAAAAACCGAAATTGTTAACCACAAAGCACTAGTTTGGGGGGCCAAATTCTTTGCCAAATTTTACATCAAGGGGTTAATAACATTGTTTTGCTGGGGTGCTGACAAAAAAAACCGCTTTTTCAAGCCAAAAAATATAAAATTTCCTTAGCCAATTCATGTCCAAAAAATTAATTAACCTTTTTGTGTTTTTAAAATTAGTAAAACCCAGTTTTTTTAAAACGACACATACAAGTAAATTTTTCCTGGCCATTTTGGACCCGCAATTTATATCCAAGGGTTACCCAAGCTTTTTACTGGGTTCTTTTGGGGAGTCAAAAACAGGGTGTATTTATCATATACAGATACATCATCAAAAGTGTCGTAATTTAGAACAAACAGTATGTCAGACAGAAGGTGGCGGGGCTCTGCACCTGCAGTGGCATGGCAAAAAAACCCCTGGAACAGGCCCAGTCGCAGCACAGCAAGGGGACTCGCAGCAGGGGCACTCGATGAGCCACAACGCGCTGTCACTGCGCCGTGTGTTGTTCGAAACCCCAAAGGTTCTTGATTGGGTTTGACTGGTCATCCTCTTCTCCCAGAGACATCTGAAAACCCCCAGCCAAGGTCGGGGGGAATTCAGACACAACCATTATTTGGGCAGGGCCCGGGGGAGGGGGTCAGCGGCCCTCACTTGCCCCAGCCCGCCTCTGCCCCACCCGGGTTTCCCCTCAGCCAGAGATTACATGTGGCGGGGCCAGCGCCACTATATAGCGAGGATGACAATTTGAGGAGGGCAGACAGCATTTTGGGGCAGCGAAGAAAGGGGGCCCAAATATCCCCTCTTCTTGCAGTGGGGCGGAAAAGAAGATGGGGAGAGTGGATGGGGGCATTTTGGAGGGGTCACCCCGGGATCCCAAGACCGGTGATGGGGACACAGTGACGATAAAAACAACAAATAGATGATGATGTAGCCGACCGCATTTGGGGACCGGTGGGCAAGGGGCTTCATCATCGTCGGGAGAAGAGGGCGTAGCTTGCGTTCAGGCAGCACGCACCAGCAAGGGGGGTCGTGTGGCCGTGAGTCACAGGATGCCAGTGTGAGGTCGGGAGCCAAGGGGCCACGGGGTAAAAACCCCTTGCGGGTCCAAGAAAGTAGAGCACAGGGGCTCAGCGAGCAGCGGCGGGTATATCACCAGTGGGGACGTTGGCGGAAAAATCCGATACTCGGTGGGGGAATTTTCTTTGCTAAGACACCGGAGGAGCCGAATATGGGTATATGTAAATTTGGCAAAAAGTGAAGCATGGCCAGGGAGCTAACGTTGGCACCAGGCCCGCGTCAACACATGCAGATCCCCACCGGGTGGCCTGGGAGAAACGTGGCTCAGATTGGGGTCCATCCGCCGCCGCACAACAGCACAGCAGCAGCGCCCGGGGGGAAATGCATGCCTTTGCACCAGTCAAGGTCCACCCCCTCTGCAAAAGGGGAGCTGTTTCTCTTTGACATCACCCCCCGTCAGATGCTCCTGCTCCCGCTACTCAGGGCCGCATCTTTTCAGCGAGGCGTTTGCAAAAGACAACAGTAGCCCCAAAACCCACCCTTTTGTGCACACGCTGCCCGTGCTCCTGTCCAAGTTTTTTGGAAAATGCAGTCCCCTCCCTTTCCAAATGGGGACTCTGCACCGTTCAAAAAACTAAGGGGCTTGGCCGAGCCGAGATGGAGAGTTCCAAGCCGTAATTTCTTTTCCAAAAAGGCAGTACCAGACTTCATAAATGTAGAACAGAATGGGTCACCCTTTGAGCTTATCGGTTTTTCCAAGGTCACGGCAGCGCGGAGTCTGAGCTGTAACTACGGTCAGGGCCATACAGCCTTTTACGGCCCACTGGGTGAATGTGTTTCCAGCCCAGGCAAAACCAACAATTTGGGACAGCAGACCGCTTTCCCTCCACGTTGTCAAAACTGCTGACCCGCCCAATGTCCGCCCCTCCCCCCTCCCCACCACCCGCCTCCACAATACTGCTCCACATCCCACATGGGGGGCACAGGGGGTGTCACCATTTACACCTGGTGCCTCGGCGAACAAAGTCAATGGGGGAGGAACCTCCCTCATGCAGCAAGAAATCAATGTTGGCTTTCCCGCGCCAAATGCAAATGGGAACCAGGGTGACGGACAATGGGAGGAACATGGGTTTCCCCGCTGCACCGAGGGGGGAAAGGCCATCGCCCTGCATGGCACACGTTTAAATTTGGGTTTGAAAAGGTTCCTGAAGTCTTCCACCGATCTTCAGAACATTCTGAAAATGGCCAGGAAACTTGCCTGCACTTTACCTTTCGTACAAAGCCGGAAACCCCCTCCTCAGTTGCAGCGGCAGAACGGCCTCCCCCAACACATCTGATATCAATTTTTTCCACCGCTGGATTCCACCCTGCACATGTTGGCCCGACTGTTTGAACAGAGAAAGGCCTTTAAACATTTTTTGATGATCCAGGCAGACAGAAGTACCCCTGTTAACTTTGATGTTAGCCAGGGGGAAGCTCTGCGTACCCCTGTCGTTTGTTGGGGCCCTTTCGGGGAGGCGCTTTTTTGTCGCGCCGGCACGGGATGAAAAACATCATTCCACTGCTTCATCCCCGGGAAACAGATGCGAAAAATCGTCGGGGGGGGCTGGGAGACTGGGACTACATTCGTGCCAATGAGTCCGGTGGGGACTGAAATGGAGGGGAGGAGGAGGACTTTGGAGCAGAAGCATTGTCGGGTGAAATAGTGGATTTTTCCCCGGGTACAAGAGGGGAGGAGCAGGACAGAGGGGAGGGGAGGAGATGGGAAACGGGGCGATGCCCCCCAAGCACCGGGCATTCAGTGGAAATGGGGCGGGGACCCCCTGGGAGTCACTTGTGCAGAGGGGCCCGCACATGCTTATTTCCCGGGCTATGACAGCCGAAAGTACATCCGCAGAGGGATGTTCTGGCTCTCTACCCTTTTGGGACCCTCGTCCCGGGTCCAAAAGGGGACCCTTTTTTCCCAGCTTTTGAGGGGGGAAGACAAACTCAAATACTATAGGGAAATCCCCGTAATCAGTTGGCTGTGCCTAGGGCGGCATCGTCCCCCTCGACGGGTCTACCGGGGGGTTCCTACGTCACATACACTGCGCGGCTGCTGGGGGGGAAGGGGGGGGGGGTAGGAGCAGTACCAGCTCCATCATTGACCAAGCGGAGTCACTAAAATGACGCTTCCTTCACCCCCAGTGAGGGAGGGCAGCGCCACAGTTTACAGCAGCATCAGGACCCTGGAGCAGTCCCTGAACCAAACAGGTTGTGGCCCGGCCCTCTGCCCCCGTGGGGGACAGGGCCCCCGGGGGGGGGGAACCCCGGTTTGGGGAACGGGGGGGGAAGGGGTCGGGCGGGTGTTCAGTGCGGCGGGGGCATGTTCCCCAAGGAAAACCCCCCCCTTTGTCCTGGAAATGTGGAACGACTGACCTTTGTCAAATGAAACAGGCGGGCGGCCGGATTTTTCCCCACACCAATGCCTTAGGCGTCAGTCTGGGTTCAAACTACCTTTCCTCACCACTATTTGATCCGCCACCCGCCTATGCCACACAGTTTCTCCTCGCCACCACCCCTCTTTACCAGGGGCGGTATTGCCCCCCACCTCAAAACTCTGTCATTGTCCACTCTAGACCTCATCTGCTGTTTTTCTTTTTTTTGTTTTGCCGTGACATCCACACTGTGTCATTGTGCCCTGTCTGACCTCATGCGCTGCTGTGGTGCTGCCCTGTCCTCCCACTGTGTCATTGTGCCACTGCCTGAACCCCCAGCTGCGGCCGCCGTGACCCCCGGGTCTCATCATTGTGCCACTCTGTTTTCCTCCCGTTTTGCCACCTCCAGAATGTCATTGTGCCACCCTGACTCATGCTGCTGCTGTCGTAACCTCCACACTGTATATTTTGCCATCGTGGCCTAATACTGTTTTTGGGCCCCCCAAAAGTCATTGTCCACTGCCTGATCTCATATGCGCCCGTGACCTCCCCACTGTGTGATTTTTGCCCCCTGTGGCCTAATAAGTTTTGCCGCCCCCCAGAATGTCATTTGCCACTCCATCTAAGCTGCGTGTCGTGACCTCCCCCACTGTTCATTGTCCCCTCTGTGGGCCCAATACTGTTTTTCCGCCTCCCCGAAAGTCATTGGCACTGCCCGATCTCATGCTGCTGCTGTCTTGACCCCCACACTGTTTTCATTGTGACACTCTGTGGCCTAAAACTGTTTTGCCCCCTCCAGAATGTCATTTTGCCACCCTATCTCATACGCTGCCGCCGGACTCCCCACTGTGTGATTTTGCACTCTGGGCCTAATCTGTTTGCGCCTCCCGAATGTATTGTCCCCGCCTATTTCTACTGCTGCCGCCCTGACCTCCCCAAGTGTGATTGTGCCCTCTGGGCCAATACTTTTAGCTCCTCCAAATGTAATTTTGCCACCCTGATCCATACTCTGCCGCCGTGACCTCCACACTGTTTAATTGTGCCACCTGTGCCCAAACGTTTTTTCCGCCTCCAAATGTCATTGTGCCACTGCCTGATCTCTTGCTGCTGCGTCGTGACCTCCCCACTGTAATTGTGCCACTCGTGGGTTAATACTGTTTTTACCGCCTCCAGAATGTCATTGGCACTGCTGATCTCAACTGCGCCCGCCGTGACCTCCACACTGTGTGATTTTGCCATTCGTGGCTTCCCCGGTTTTGCACCTCCCGAATGCATTGTAATGGGGGGCCTGACCTCATACTGCTGCCGCGTGACCTCCCCTCCATCATTGTGCCACTCTTGGCTTCCCCGGTTTTGGCCCCCTCCAAATGCATTGTCCACGCCCGCCTCAGCTCTGGGCTGCCGCCTCACCTCCCCCCTCGTCACTAAATTTGCCCCCTGAGCTCTCAGCTTTTTTTTTTCCCTCTTTCGTGGCTGACTTTTCAGGCTACATTCCCCCCTTCAGTTTTTTGGTAGTTTTTCCCCTTTAAATGCCCCGGATTTTTTTATGGAAGCGACTCTAAGAGCGGGGGCAGTCATCTGCGTGTCATCTAAAACACAACATTGTTGAAGACCAAACCAACTCCCCTGCAATTTACATGGACAACGTTCTACAGCACCCTGCAGGCTCTGTGCACCTGGAAATAATGCTTTTTAACGCGTTCTCCGAAATAAATTGGAAAAAAGGAATTTTTCGGAAAATTCGGGACTGACCCCAATCGAATTTTGAAAAAAACGCCCATCTACTCCTGACAAACACCCTTCAAAGTGGTGCCAAGTGAATTCTAGCGAAGTGTTTAGCTGGCTCTTGTTTGAAAAAAGTGTCTATGTAAAATAAAAAAATAAAAAATACATGTGTAAAAAGCACATATTTTACCTGAAATTTTTCAACTCTCAAACGAATGCTGTGTGAATGTATCCTTAAAATGTATTTACATTGTTTAATGTTGATTAACAAAAATAAACACTTTCTTACCATCCATGTTGCAACGGACAGAAAGGCAGCAGAAACCAGTCACCCTGTTGAGGGTGCAGTGGGCATCTTCAAAGGTCATTCTGTCTAGGTCTACTTTATAAGCAGGATTCATGACATCAAAGTCTACCTGTATTGTGAAATAATACAGATTAAAAGGTAACAAGTCACATTATAAATTTAAAGGTAAAAAGGACAATGGGCTTATTTATAAAAACTAGCTTTATACTCCTTTTTTGCTATTTTTGTCTACTTTTGTTGCTCTGCAGCCTACTAATAAATATTTGGCATCTTTATCTTGAAAAGGCACTGGCTATATTTTCTATATTAAATACATGTGAAGCTAGTGAATTTCACAGGATAGTAGTCAGGAACACAATCGCCAGAGGGTCAAACCGGAAAGCATAAAATACAAGCAAGCAGGCACTAAGACTAAGGAAAATACACCCAACAAACTACCAACAGGCTGGGGGGAGGGTTCCTTTTTAAAACAGTTTTGAAGAAGATAGGATCAGTGGAAGTGGGTAGTGTACGCTGTCCCTTTAAATTTCAGAGAACCAGGGTACACGTGCTGTCATTGAGCACAGGAGGTATGCCAGTTAGGAGCAAGGAGAGTTGAGTAAAAAGAGCACAGTGAGTGATGGCAAGGAGAACAAGCAAAACTGCGGTTCAGGGTACTATCTCCCTTAAAGGGTTGTCTCCCTTCAGAGTTTCAACAAAGCATGAAGAAATACTCTGTACTTCCCGGGTTTAGACTGACTAATTTTCAAATCTCATTTGCATACAGCTTGTACAGCTCCCTGCTCCGCTCTGGGTTTCAGAGCAAAAGATCAATTAGCTTCTCAAACTACTAACAGGACTTCTTTTCTGATCCCCAAAAACCAAAGCCCTAATTACAGTTCTGTTTATTTTTTATAAACAAGCTTTTTGCCCAAACACACAGAAAAATGCGCACCGTGTGATGACTTTACTCACGGTTTTTCTCATTGAACAAACAGCAGGGGGGAGAAATTTTTTACGGCGTTACTGGGGAAATGAAAAGCCGGGGGGTATAAATTCACTTGTATCCCTTAGGGAAAACAGAGGAACAAAGCAATATATTTGGAAAATTCTTTATTTTGTGTTTCCCCACAATTTGAAAGCATTTTTTAGAGAACAACCCCCTTTTAAATCCCCCCCTTTTTCCGAGTCTGCTGGAACCTACGGATGAATTCAGGAGCATTAATATTTTAATCTGGCACGAATGCCTTCAAGTCGATTAGGTAGTATTTTTTGCCTCTGAGAAATTTCTAAGCCAGAATTTTTTTGACTTCATAGATGTCACTGGAATCAACTTTTTTAGAAAAAGTAACAGGATCAAAGAAAAAGCGATTGCGGACTGAAGGCTCCAGAAGAGAGACATGTTAAGAATTTCGGGATTTGCATAGAAGGAGGCAAGTGGAGATTTTAGAAGACTAGATTAATCTGTTGTAGGACTGAGTAGGGCCCTAGAAAGTGTGGACCAAGCTTGAGACTGGGTAGTTTTAGTTATTTAGTCAAGTAATTTCTTGTCTGCTCGAGTTTTGGTCCGAGAAGATGCTTTAAAGGAGATTAATAGGTGTCTTCCCAGTTACAAGATATTTCTTGAACTTGGGAATCCGCAGGAGGGACCCCTGAGGCAGTAAGGCAATGGAAGAGGAAGATAGGGTGTTGCCGGTAGACAATAAAGAACGGTGTGGCTCCTAGACAATCAAAATCATGATGATTGTAAGAGAACTCAGTCCAAGAGTGTAGATGTGCCCAATTATCGGGAAGTTTTAAAGTATGTAGGGAAAAACCCAAAAAACCTGGTTGAACCTTTTCACCTTCCCCCTTTTGGGTTCATTTGGAGGGGCCCAAAGGGGACACCAACGTACCTTAAAGAAGCAAGTGTTTTCCCCAAAATTTTCTAGGGGCAAATTTTACCCCATGATCAGACACAATATGCAGAAAGAGACCAAGTAATTGAAACATGTGCTGAAAGAACTGGCAGGTGAGTTGAGGCGCTGAGGGCAAACCTGGGAGTGGTACAAAATGAGACAAAAGTGGTCGATGACTACCCAAATGACCGTAAGAGCAAAGGAGAAGGGTAGATCATTAACATAGTCCATAGTAATGTAGGTCCAGGGCTTTTCTAGTAGAGGTAACAGAAGATCAGAGGGCTTCTGACATGAAGCCTTGTTGTGGGCACAGGTAGAGCAGGTAAGGACAAAATCTTTGGCATCTTGAGAGGGAGTGGGCTACCAATAGTGTCAAGAAATCAGTATTAGAGATTCTAGAATTCCAGGATGTCTGGCAAGCTTTGAAGAGTGGCCCGACTGAAGAATTTGTTTTCTTAAGGCCAGGCACACACACGTTTTCCCTGAAGGTATTCATTGGGGGGCTAATGGGAGCAGCAGAGACCAGACGTTTTAGAGAAATGATATATGCTGAAATGACTGCAGTTTAGAGTGTAGATCCGAAGTATCCGTCATCTACTTTCACATTCTTCTCCACAGGCCTAAAATGCAGTAAAAAGCTAAAGCGGGAAGAGGGACCATCTAGCTTTTTGGGAATTTAATAGATGTACAGTCTGTAGATATAGGTGGTTTTTATGGTCTGTTTAGATTATTATTATTATTAATTTTAAGAGTGCCATTAATTACATAGTATAACAATCTGTGATTATGCTAGCAACTTCATATTTTCATGGGTTTTTAAAAAAAAATTTAGCTTTATTTTTTTTTTAAAATCCAGGTTGGGTATCCAGGGAAAAATTACAAAAAAACAAACACCGACCTTTGGGAGGGTTCCCTTATTTATGGTTATGCATTGTGACAGGTGAACCCCTATTCTTATTAAAATATACAAAACACTAACTTAAAAAAATTTATTTAACAGTATACATACAAAATGCTGTTGTTATGTAAATCGTAATGGACCAGATATCATGACCTTGTTTAAGCCTAGTGGAAATCTTATTTGGCGGAATATCCACCATGTTTCACGGGACAAAAGTTTTTTTTCCAAAGATCACCTCCCCTTAAGGGTTTATAAAACATCAATTACATTTCAGGTTTTAAAAATGCTAGGGCTCCCCCCTGGGACTCATAGAAATGTTTTGGGCCAGGACACATTAGTGGAGGGATTTCTTTATATCTGAAGGGGGTTTGATGGGGGTTTTTTAAAATTCTTACTACTGCAACCAAATATTGTAATTGACTGAGGAGCAAGTTATAAATATTAATATTTTCGTATTTCAATTTGCATAGAAATATTCTAAAATTTACTTTTGAACCGTAGAAAGAATTCCTTTTGGGACTGTGCATACTTACACTTGTGTCTTGTCGCCACAGCGATAAAAAACCTTAGTTTAACCAAAAAGGTGTGATTTTTTTTATCCATTTTTTAAAAGGGTTGGTGAACAAAATTTCCCAATGTTGATGCCCGTCTTTGGGTAAATTTAATATTTTTGATCGTTCCCCAATGTTATCTTGTCGCACAGAAAAGGGAGATTATTTTTAATAATTCGATAATTTTATTATATTGTGCACTTACGTTTTGGGTAAATACTATATTTTCCCCTTTTTATTATCATGGCTTTTATATTCCTTTAATTTTAAAAGAATTTTTTCCCAGGGATTTTTGCCTTTTTGTTCGCTTGATTTAGGGATTTTTCCGTATACCCTTTCTGTCTCAATCTATCAACTGCTTTTTCCTGTTCCGCTTCAAATATTGCGTTATTGGATGAATTACGTTTTAAGCGAATTAACTCACCATATGGAATGTTGTTTATTATGTGTTTGGGATGTAAAGAATCTGCCTTTAGAATTGAAATCTTTGCAGTGTTTTTTCTGTAGGGAGTCACCATAATTTGGTTGCTTGTTATACCAGTAAGTGATACGTCCAACAAGGCTATCGTGTTTTCATGCCATTGTGATGTAAATTTTAGATTATAGTCATTGTGGTTTATGTATTCCAAGAAAGAGTTCACTGACGGTAACCCATCCCCCTCCAACACCAGGAGGAGGTCATCAATGTACCTCCCATACCACCTGATGTGGGAGGAGAAGGGGCAACCGCCGGAGAACAAAAATTCTTCCTCCCATGCACTCATAGAAATATTAGCGAGTGCTGGGGAACATTTGGCACCCATTGATGCACCTCTCTTCTGGAGGGAGGTTTAACATAATATAAGACAAATACAATAACAGTAACACACTGATACAGAAGGAAAGATGACCCTGCCTGCGAGAGCTTACAATCTAAAATGGAGAAGTGGGAGACAGAAGGTGGGGGATGGAAATGTGTAGTGGTAGAAGGGTTATTGTAGGTTATATGCTATCCTGAAGAGATGGGTTTTCAGCTTGCATTAGAAACTAGTATAGTTGGCAGAGAGTCTGATGTTTTGTGGTAGTGAATTCAAGAATATTGGGGAAGCACAGAGAAGTCTTGGAGACAGATGTGTGAGGAGCTGACAAGAGGAGAGCAGAGAAAAGGGTCCTGTGAAGAGTGTAGATTGTATGAGGGAAGGTGACATTAGTGCAGTGATCTATGGGGGGAGGTGGGGTATGTAGAGCCTCACATGTCATTGTTAGCAGCTTGAACTGAGGATGATTTGCTCCTTCTAGTAGATTGGGACATGGAAAGAAAAGTTCTATAGGATAAGGCACTAAAACACACTAGGCTGTAACTGGATAAAATTAATAAGAAAAAAAAAGACTGGAAATGAATTCCCATTTAGCCTTATATTATCATCCAAGAATTTAAAAGGATAACATAAAAATGAGGCATAAAACTATATAGATAAAATGAAGAGCAATGGGTTTCACAGACCACGGCTTCCTTAAGCTACTCCCCTGGAGATCAAATGATGCGACCCTATAGTGACTCCTGCCCCAGAAAATATTAAGCCTCAAATTGTGCATTTTGTGTCCAGCCCTGGAGCCCTTTTTGACACTACTTAACCTCACAGAAATCACCTTTTTCAAAATCTTATTTTTTAGAGAAATTTGAAGCTCTCCTGATTTCTCCTAATGGTGAGAGCCAGTGCTGCCGTCAGTCATCTGTTAACACGGAGGTTCAGCTGCCAGGGCCAGACTTACAATGGGTGCGGTGAGAGCACAGGCTAGCGTCTGTCATCTATTAACACGCAGGTTCAGCTGGCAGAACTGGAGTTACAGTGGGTGCGGTGAGAGGCAGGGCTGGCGTCCGTTATCTATTAACACGGTAAAAATGCCCTTATGATGCAGCAACGAAAACAGTCGTGCTGAAGCAGAGTGCGGAAGCGGAAGTGTGAGGTAAGACCTCCAGCCTTCCTCAGTACACAGTCAAGACCTGGGTAGCACTTGTCCCTACGTATGAGTGCGGACCAATTGAGCTTCACTTGGATATGCTGGTGGTTGACGCTCCTGTTCCACCCCGGGGCCCTTTTTCTTGGCATTCTTTTTCTCGTTCTACTCAACGTGCTGGAGGAAATTGTCTCTGTTCTTTGTTCTCTGTCCGTGCTCCATACTCAATGTCCTCTGAATAACCTACATCTGATCAAGTCTTCCTGTACCTCTCTTGTACAATTCAGAGGAATATTTGTACCAGCTATTTTGTACATGCAAGTTTTTTAGTAGTTTAATTCTAGAAAACACATTTTTAAAATAGGATGGATTCCCACCACGTCTTTGTTTTTCTTTTTCACTACAGGGATTGCTAGCTATGTTAAAGATCTTGCAAAAACACGTAATTTTGCAATATGTGTCCATTAACAGTGTCCTACCTATTCCTGTTTTTGACAGCACCATGCCCCATAAAATTCAAAACATGAACCTTTGGCCAGTCTTGACAATTGTGAAGAACAAATGTCTGTTAAAAACAACTTTTTTACAAATAGACCTGTTAGTATAGTTATGTCACAGCAAATGCCCAAAAATTCAAAACATGACCTTTGGCTAGTCTTGAATTGTGAAGAACAAATGTTGTTAGAAACAAATTTAAAATAGGACTGTAGTATAGCTGATTTCAGCAGCTGACCCAAAAAATTATAAAATGACTTCTCAGCCACTGTTAAAAATTGTGGGGGATAATGCATTAGAGCCACATTTCTTTTCCAAAGGACCTTGATTATAGCTGTATCTCACAGCATCATGACCCCAAAACCATTGACAGTGCAAAGAATTTGAAAGATGAAGTGAGTAAATGGAATACATTTTTTTCATGAAACCTTGTACAATTGGTGTCTTTTATAGTCTCCTCACTGCAAAACCAGCAAAATGATCTTTTGGGAACTGAGAATAAAAATTGCAGTAAGAAATGAACATTTAAAAATAACATTTTTCAAGAGGACCATTTCTGTTTGAAGAGGAATGTGAAGTAGACAGGCAACTAATCGGTGACCTTGGCAATTGGGCCACAACATCAGAGATCCATGCCTGATTCATCTTGATGAATTCAAACGATCAACATTATCTGTGGAAAGCCGGATGCGTTTGTCTGTAATGACTCCTCCAGCTGTGCTGAAGGTTCGCTAAGATATGACGCTTGCTGCTGGGCAGGACAACACCTCTATGGCATGGCGAGCGAGCTTGGGCCATTCATCCATTTTGGATACCCATATGTCGATTGGGTATGGAACATATCCAAATACATCAGTTTGAGATGCAGATAGTCGTGCACCATGATCTTAAGCCAGTCTCTGTGTGTCGTATGTGTGCCCTGCATTACATGCGTTGGTGAGGTGGTAAATAAGGATTGACAGAGGTCCCCCATTAGGCTTCTACCACAATGCCTGCTGCTGCTGCTGCCGCAGCCACTTGGAACTCTACTGCTGTCATGTTGCTGACATTGTTCCACCGTGACATTTGAAGAACGTGAAGCAGACGCAACAGATGTCTCCAGTTGATCACTCAGCACGGTCTCCAATTTCTGCATTTTACTCTCTATTTGGGTGGTTGGAATGAAAGTGCTGAGTTTTGCTTTGTACCGGGGATCGAGGAGGGTGGTCCCCAGTAACTGTTGTTCAGTTTGATGGCCTTAATGCGAGGAGCATGTTGGAGGAAATGGAGCATCCAAGCACTCATGTGAGAGATGGAGCCTTGATTTCCCAAGCCTCTGGGTCGAGGGGCACTAGCAAACTGATCTTCCTCATCTTCCTCCTCCACCTCAAATCTGTGCCAACCTCTTTCCAAGGCAGGGACATCGGTAACGTCGGTGTACAGGAATACCTCATCCTCTTCCTCCTCCACTTCCTCCGGCACAGCTTCAATACAGCCCTGACTTGCCTCAGATGATGCACCCTGAGAGCTGAGGCGCCGCCTTGCACTAGCTCTGGACCCCAAACCACTGCCTAATGAAGACCGATAAAATTGTGAAACTGTCGGGCCTTCTGGATTCGACGGAGAGAGGCTCCGTGTCCGCATCTGTGTCCGTCTCCTCTTCCGTCGCTGGTGGGACCTGATGTTTCAGAGTGTCCAACGATCGTTCCAGAACTAAGATCACCACAATGCTCATGCTGACAAGGGCATTGTCCGCACTTACCATTTTGGTGGCTTCTTCAAAACTGTCAAGAATGCTCTTTCACCTGCCTCCAGTCTCAGTCGCTCCGCACCGCTGCTTGTCAGGCCATGTGTCAATTCGTACTGCGTAATGGCATTGCGCTGTTGCCACAATCGCTGGAGCATGTGGAGGGTGGAATTCCAGCATGTTGCCGCGTCAACAATGAGACGGTTGACGGGGAGGCCGAGCTGACGCTGCAACGCAGCCAGGCGGGACGAAACAGGGTGCGAACGGTGGAAGTGTGAGCTCAGACCTCGAGCCTTCCTCAGCAGGCAGTCTAGACCTTGGTAGAGCTTTAGAATTTTCTGGACGACAAGGTTCATGACGTGTGCCAGGCAAGGGATGTGCTCCAGCCTACCGATCTTAAGGGCGGCCAGCAGAATTTGACACCACCTTGCCAGGCACAAGGTTCTTGTCACCCAGCCAGCGCTCGGTCTCGTTGCAAAGAGATGTCCACAGCTCCTGACCTGTGTGTGGACGGTCTCCACGACAGATTAATTTCAACATGGCCTGGCTTCTATGGGCACGTGATGCCACCAGAGGACCTTGGGGGGAAAGAACCCTGCACCATCCCTGCGGTTTTGAAGAGCGTGCGCCGAGCCTGAGAACCACCGCTACCACCAGAGACATCCACCCAGCTCACCCAGTGCGCTGTCACAGAGATATGGCGGCCTTGGCCGTGCTTACTAGTCCATGTATCGGTGGTGAGATGGACTTTGCCAGACACAGATGCAGACAACGCGCTTGAAATTTTAGATGACACGTGGCTGGCCAGGGCAGGAACGGATTTTTTGGAAAAGAAATGCCTTCTCGGCATCTGGTATTGGGGGCAGGCAAGGGCCATGACGTGGCGGAAACCATCTGTGTCCACCAGACGGAAAGGCAACATTTCCAAGGCCAAAGCCTGGCAATGCCGACATTTCAGGCTTTTGGCTTTGGGATGGTTTGGGTTAAAGTGTTTCTTTTGCTCCCAAACTGGTAGACAGAAGGCTGGCTGCTAGTTGGCGCTGTACGGTGTGCAGGACGACAAAATGGTGGAAGGAGAAGGGGTAGTATGGGTCTCTGGTGGTGCTGGTGGTACTCGGGCGACAGTGGAGGCTGAAGCGGAGGCTGATCCCTGATCTTGACTCTGAGAGACATGGGCAGCTGAGGAACTCTTGGTGGCGGAGGAGGAGGAGGCGGAGACAGAGGGTGTGACAGTGGTTGGAAGCCCGGGATCGGTGTGGTCTTTTTTGGCCAAGTGTTCCCTCCATTTCAACTCATGCATTCGCTGCATGTGACTAGACATGTTGGTGGTGGTTAAACACCTAAGATTCTTCCCTCTACTGATGCGTTTACGGCAAAGGCGGCATATGACATCGCTGGGTGAATTAGAGGCTTCCTCGAAAAAGGCCCAGGCTTGTGAGGTCCTGGACCTTTTCGACGGCGATAAGCGAGGAGTGGTGTTTCCACTGATCGTGGCTGGCGGAATAATCTCAGCGGACTTGTACGACCGCCCTCTCACCTTTTGACACTACCCCATCATGCAAAAGGTGGGTTTTGCACCAATGAAATACACCTTCAGTTACTCGAAAATATCTGTATCCTAATGCAGGTATAAGGTGGCTCTTTGAACAAAACTGGGCTGCGCCAAAGTGAAAAACAGTTATTTAAAAGTTATACAGATAAGAAAAGGTGGGTTTTGCACCAATGAAATACACCTGCAGTTACTAGAAAATTTATGTATACTAATGTAAGTACAAGGTGGCTCTTTGAACAAAGCTGGGATGCTCCAAAGTGAAAAACAGCTATTTAAAATTAATACAGATAAAAAAGGTGGGTTTTGCAGCAATGAAATATACCTGCAGTTACTAGAAAATTTCTGTATCCTAATGTAAGTACAAGGTGGCTCTTTGAACAAAACTGGGCTGCGCCAAAGTGAAAAACAGCTATTTAAAAGTTATATGGATAATATAAGTTGGGTTTTACACCAATGAAATACAACAGCAGTTACTAGAAAATTTCTGTATCCTAATATAAGTACAAGGTGGCTCTTTGAACAAAACTGGGCTGCACAAAATAAAAGGTACAATTTCACCTCAGGTGCGAGGTGTGCTGGCCAAAAACTGGTAAAAAAAATGCCATTCAATGCAGGTTCAAAGCGGCGTCTGGGCTGCACACTATACATCCTCCTTTCAAAAGCCTGCCTGCCTGTCTGTCTGTGTTCCTCCGCACCCCACCCCTCTCCCTGCGGCTGTACAGCGCTAGATGCTTCTTTAAAAGTCTCTGTGTAACTAACTAAGAACTGAAATTCTCTAATCTACCTATATTCTTATGTTCACAGCTAAAAGCATAGTTGTCTGTATGAATAAAGAGAAGAACTGTGTCTCTGAGCTGAGCTGTATTGAGAGAGACCTAGCACACATCCTGCTCTAGTGAGAGACACTGAAACACTGATGATGAAAAGGAAACGCTGTTCTATGCAAAATGAGGTCATGTGATTTTTTTCAGCCAATGACAACCATACACATCACAGTCATGATGTCGCACACCCAGCTCACCCTGCTCTATGCTCTAAGCTGATTTGCTGGCCACCAACATGACAGGAAGCGCCGAAAATGGCGAGATAGTAATAGATTATCTGCAGATTCTCACCTAAAATATTGCGTGATCGTGCCGATTTCAACTTTGTCGATTTATAATCGCTCATCCCTATTAGTAATCACAGAGAATCGCAAATCTCAAACTTTTGGATATGAAAAACATATCACAAAGAAAAAGCAAATATCCTTAAAATATAATATTTATTAGATAAATCATTAAAACCCTATTTCAAAAATATCCACAAAAAAGCAGTCTGGGTCATATAGAATATTACTCAGCCTTCAGAACAGCAGCGGGATTGTAGGTATAGATACAGTGAAGTAAATAATTATTTGATCTCTGCTGATTTTGTAAGTTTGCCCACTGACAAAGACATGAACAGTGTATTATTTTAAGCATAGGTTAATTTTAACATTGAGAAAGAGAATATCCAAAATAAAATCCAGAAAATCACATTGTATAAATTATATAAATTTATTTGCATTTTGCTGAGAGAAATAAGTATGTGATCCTCTACCAATCATTGAGTTCTGGCTCCTACAGACCAGTTTAGAGGCTCCTAATCAACTTCATACCTGCATTAAACACAGCTGTCTTAAATACTCACCTTTATAAAAGACTCCTGTCCACAGACTCAATTAATCAGTCAGACTCTAACCTCTACAACATGGACAAGACCAAAAAGCTTTTTAAGGATGTTAGGGACAACATCAGAGACCTGCACAAAGCTGGAATGGGCTACAAAACCATAAGTAAGACACTGGGTGGGAAGGAGACAACTGTTGATGTAACAGTAAGCAAATGGAAGAAATAAAAAAATAACTGTGAATCGACATCGATCTGGGGCACCATGCAAAAGCTAACCTCCTGGGGTATCTTTGATCATGAGGAAGGTGAGAGATCAGCCTCAAACTACATGGGGAACTTGTTAATGATTTCAAGGCACCCCAGTCACCAAGAAAACCATTGGTAACACATTACGTCATAATGGTTTAAAATCCTGCAGGCCCATCTGAAGTTTGCCAATAAACACCTGGATGATTCTGTGAGTGATTGAGAGAAGGTGTTGTAGTCAGATGAGACAAAAATTGAGCTCTCTGGCATTAAGTCAACTCGCGTGTTTGGAGGAAGAGAAGTGCTGCCTATGACCCAAAGAACACCATCCCCACTGTCAAGCATGGAGGTAGAAACATTATGTTTTTGGGGTGTTTCTCTGCTAAGGCACAGGACTACTTCACCACACCAATGGGAGAATGGATGGAGCCATGTACCGTAAAATCCTGAGTGACAACCTCCTTCCCTCTGCCAAGACATTAAAAATGGGGCATGACTGGGTCTTCCAGAAAGACAATGATCCAAAACATACAGCCAAGGCAACAAAGGAGTAGCTCTAAAAGAAGCACATTAAGGTCATGGAATGGTCTAGCCAGTCTCCAGACCTTAATCCTATAGAAAACTTATGGAGGGAGTTGAAGCTCCGAGTTGCCAAGTGACAGCCTCAAAATCTTAATAATTTAAAGATGATCTGCAAAGAAGAGTGGACCAAAACTCCTCCTGACATGTGTGCAAACCTCATTATCAACTACAAAAAACGTCTGACTGCTGTGCTTGCCAACAAGGGTTTTGCCACCAAGTAATAAGTCTTGTTTGCCAGAGGGATCAAATATTTATTTCTCACTGCAAAATGCAAATAAATTTATATAATATATACAATGTGAATTTCTGGATTTTATTTTTGATATTTTATCTCTCAATCTTAAATTAACCATTAAAAATATAGATTGTTTGGGTGACATGTATGATTTTTGGCGCCCAGGTGCCATTTTTTTTGCATGCATTAGTAGCATCCAATGCGCCTGAATCTATGATCCTGTTTTGCTGCAGGTCATAGATTTAGCGCTTTCCAGCTACAAAGCGACACTTTTGGCTCAGGTAAACCTCTTTAAAAGTGGTCTACCTGTTCCAGCAGTAATGCGCCTGGATTTGCTATACTAAAGCTATAAATGTGTAGCTTCATATGGTTGTAGTATGACACGCCTCCAGCAAACCCCCAATCTCAGGCGTATTACAAAGTGCCGTGGGCGCTTTGTAATGCGCCTAATACTAGAGTGCGCCTAATTAAAAATCAGCGAACAGGGCTGTTTTCGGGCAGAAAAGACACCACACTTCTGGCGCATCCCTGTACATACATGTCGACCTTCATGTCTTTGTCAGTGGGCACACTTACACAATCAGCAATGGATCAAATAATTATTTCCTTCACTGTAATAATATACAGGAGACAAAGTCTGTCTTTGAGAGTTTTGGAGAGACACAATGGGTATATCAAAATATGGCTCGGCAAGATGCATAGATAATCTCACCCTATCCTCACCCTATAAATGGCCCTGAGTGGGGTACCTGCCCTGAAAGGGGCAACCCCGCAAGGCGACCCTGCATGCCCTACAAATTCCTATAAGAAAAATCAAAATACATTTCCCAGTGACAGCAAAAAAAGTAATTGTAAGAAGAACAAAGAAAAAACAGGGATATAATCCCAATAGGATTATGACCCTAAGGTTTATACATTTTTAAAAAATCCATGGACATTTTTGACAACTTAAAAAATAGATAAAAGAAATTTGTCCCCACTGACGTTGATCTACTTATTATAGTAAAGAACATTGTGCATTATGTACAGATACAAAATAGAGAACCAGTAAAAGACGAGTTAAAAGTATAGAAATTCGTATATCTTAACTAAATTAGAATATATGTGTACTGGAAAAATATTATTGAATAAATTCAGTCACCTCATTTAACTCATTATGGGATAAAGAACTGAAGCAAAAAATCCAGCATATTTCACAGGTCTGTAAGAGTTTTTGTTTGTTAGCCAAAGAAAGATCAATTTGCTCTATGAGAAAAACAATAATTAGGTATAACATTGGGATGAGATAAAATTAAGTGTCAGAGATTGTGGAGAGGATGTTGGCTTACTCGACGAGCAAACTTCTGTGAGGTGCAGTCAACATACTGAATAACACAACTGCATTCCACAATATAAATCATTTAAAGTGGTGGTACAGGAAAGGGCTGATTTTAATGTCAAAAATGTCTTTTGTTTTGAAGGAATAAAAAGGTGTGAGGCTATTAATAATGTCATGACAGCATGTCTAATTGGACCTGCTGCATTAAAAAAAAAAATAGGATGATCGCTCACAGCACTAACTGTAGTACAATGTTGTTTTAGCTGGGAAAATAAGGTAAGATTTTTAATATTCTTTGTTCAAAATTTTTGGTTTAGATGGCAAAATATTCTTTAGAAATCATGGACACTTTATAGCTTGACTAATCATTTGTTTAGGGTAACCTTTTTAAAGGACTACGAAACATATCATTCAGAAGCCTTGATCATTCTGATTGAACTTTTTACTAAATCGGGATAGAAAATCAAGATGTTGTTGAGGTATACCATGACACAAACGTACAGTAGCTTCCAGAAGATCTCATTGATGAAGTCTTGAAAACCGCATCACTAAGTATTCAAAGTGTCCATCACGGACATTGAATGCAGTCTTCCATTCATCTTCTAGGATACAAATCAAATTGTAGGTCCTTCATAAGTCGAGCTTGATGAAGATCTTGGAACCCCGAAGTCGTGAAGATCAGGGGTAGTGGATATTGGTTCGTGGTGGTGATCTTATTTAAGCCCTGGTAGTCAATACAAGGACAAAAAGAACGGTCTTTTTTAAAAAAAAAATAAAAAATCAGCCCTGACAGGAGAGGAAGCTTTTGCAAATAAAGCCATTTTGCAGATTTTTCTTGATCCACATACAAATAGATCCAGAACAACTCTAAAGGCTGGGCCAGTCAAAGTATCGGCCCGCTGACATAATAATCCCCTCTCCAAATTACCAATATATAATCCAAAGAAAGCCAGGGAGTATAAGTAAAGATGGGCGAATTGATTCTAGCGAAGTGGAATTCGTTTAGAATTTCAGGAAAACTTCGGTTCGGAACGAAGTCGAACTTTGGGGTACTTCGGGGGAACGAAGTGTGCTTTTGATTGATAAAATGGCTGCGAGCACATAGCGTTAAAGGGGCAAAGCACTCTGGGGGGGGAAGAGGGCAAGCCTGCATGACATGTGCCCGAGGTGAAACCAATCAAGAGAACGGCGGGGATTCTGTGATGTCACCCGCATATATAAGTTCCGGGCGCGACGCTGGGGGCTTTATACCGCCCCTCACTGTACTGATCAGGGAAGGTGCTGCCGCGGCTGATAGCTTTACTGAAGAATTGATTTTTATATAGCGATTTCTGTGGGTGTCCCCCCAAACTTGTCTCAGAGACTGTTCTCTTTTAAAGTTCTATTTCTAATTTTTTTGGGGTTTTTGGATCTGAAATCCCGTGGGTCCTACTGCAGCGCATATACATTCAATATCCAAGTGGGATCTAAGCCAGTTCTGTTGTATTCATTTAAAGAAACAGCGTTTTTACAATACAAATACCACTTCATTTTTTGGCTGCTCAATTCTATTGCGCAATTTACATCCAGGGGTTAATTAAGCGTTGTTTTGCTGGTGTGCTGACAAAAATAAACCGTCTTTTCACCGCCAAAATATAAAATTTTTCCTGTAGCCTAATTCACAGCAAAGGTTAATTACAACTGTATCTCTTGTTGTGTGGCGTAGAAAACACGCAATTGTAACACGCTACAAAGCTACTAGTTTGTGCGGCTCAATTCTTTGGTGCAATTTACATCCAGGGGTTAATTAAGCATTGTTTTGCTGGTGTGCTGACAAAAATAAACCGTCTTTTTCACCGCCAAAATATATAAATTTTTCCTGTAGCCTAATTCACAAGCAAAGGTTAATTACAACTGTATCTCTTGTTGTGTGGCGTAGAAAACACGCAATTGTAACACGCTACAAAACTACTAGTTTGTGCGGCTCAATTCTTTGGTGCAATTTACATCCAGGGGTTAATTAAGCGTTGTTTTGCTGGTGTGCTGACAAAAATAAACCGTCTTTTTCAACGCCAAAATATATACATTTTTCCTGTAGCCTAATTCATGTCCGAAGGTTAATTAAGCCTGTTTGTGCTTTTACATTTAGTAAAACACACAGTGTTTTTAAACGACACATACAAGTAAATTTTTCCTGGCCATTTGTGGAGCGCAATTTATATCCAAGGGTTACCCAAGCTTGTTACTGGGTTTATTTGGAGTTAAAAACATGGTGTATATTTATCATATACAGATATCATCATCAAACAGTGTCTGTACATTTTAGAACAAACAGTATGTCAGACAGATAGGTGGCAGGCTCTGCACCTGCGAGTGGCAGTGGCACAAATATTCCTGACCTCCGCTCTCAGTCATTGTGCCATTCTGTGGCTTCCTCCTGTTTTGCCACCTCCAGAATGTCATTGTGCCACTGCCTGACCTCATGCTGCTGTGGCTGCCGCCGTCACCTCCACACTCTGTCACTAATGTTGCCAACTGAGCTCTCAGCTTGTTTTTTTCCAGCTTTCGCTGGCATGACTTTATCAGGCTACATTCCCGCTTGAGTTTTTTGGTCAGTTTTGCCCTCTTAAGTGCCCAGGGAATTTTATAGTGAAGCGATTCTAAGAGCGGCGGCAGTCATCTGCGTGTCATACTAAAACACAACATTGTATGAAGACCAAACCAAGCTCCCTCTGCATATTTAAGCATGGCACAACGTTCTACAGCACCCTGCAGGCTTTGTGCAGCCTGGAAATAGCTGTTTTTTAACGTGATTCGTGCCGAAGTAATTCGGAACGAAGTTATTTTTTGCCGAGAAATTCGGCGAAGTGAACGAAACGAATTTCGGGAAATTCGCCCATCTCTAAGTATAGGATAAAATATCAAAAATACTTTATTCACAATTCATTAAAAATTAGATGTACAATAATTAGTGTTAAGAAAAATCCGACAAGAACGGCAAACTGCAAATCCTAATAAATTAATCTATGCAGGACCATATTTTCAATACATAGAGGTATATTCGATCATTTCTGTCCTTAACTATATCTACTCATGCCTAATCCCATGGTTCCAGGTTTTGTGTCTATACCACTAGTGACTATATATACAGATATCATAACAGGGTTACACATAATAATCAGCCGTTCTATTGTCAGGTGCAGAAATGTATTGAAAACATTAAACTCTGTTAGTACCTTTTATATCCATTGATTATATCTAGAAACTGTATAAATACTGTTTGCATAAACCATTCTCTATCTCTATTACCCTTGACCAGTTTAATGCAGATACTATATGCCTGGAATGCATAGCTTATGCAAGGAAACTATCTTCATGATGTACCTGTTCTGAAAGATGCTGAAATAACGTATGGACTCATACTGTAATTAGAGATGGGCAAATTTCTCAAAAATTCGATTCGGTCACTTCGCCGAATTTCCCGACAAAATTAAATTCGGTCCGAATTACTTCGGGACGAATCCCGTTAAAAACAGCTATTTCCAGGCTGCACAGAGCCTGCAGGGTGCTGTAGAACGTTGTGCCATGCTTAAATATGCAGAGGGAGGTTGGTTTGGTCTTCATACAATGTTGTGTTTTATTATGATACGGACATGACTGACGCCGCTCTTAGAATCGCTTCACTATAATATTCCCTGGGCACTTAAGAGGGCAAAACTGACCAAAAAACTTAAGCGGGAATGTAGCCTGATAGTCATGCCAGCGAAAGCTGGAAAAAAACAAGCTGAGAGCTCAGGTGGCAACATTAGTGACAGAGTGTGGAGGTGACGGCGGCAGCCACAGCAGCATGAGGTCAGAGAGTGGCACAATGACATTCTGGAGGTGGCAAAAACAGGAGTAGGCCACAGAGTGGCACAATGAAACAGGGAGCAGCAGCATGAGGTCAGACAGTGGCACAATGACATTCTGGAGGTGGCAAAAACAGTAGTAGGCCACAGAGTGGCACAATGACAGAGAGTGGAGATGACGGAGGCAGCAGCATGAGGTCAGACCGTGGCACAATGAGGTGGAGGTGGCAAAAACTGGAGTAGGCCACAGAGTGGCATAATGACACAAGTGGAGGTGACGGCAGCAGCAGCATGAGGTCAGACAGTGGCACAATGACATTCTGGAGGTGGCAAAACAGTAGTAGGCCACAGAGTGGCACAATGACAGAGTGGAGGTGACGGTGGCAGCAGCATGAGGTCAGACAGTGGCACAATGACATTCTGGAGGTGGCAAAAACAGGAGTAGGCCACAATGACACAGTGTGGAGGTCACTGCAGCAGCAGCATGAGTTCAGGTAGTGGCACAATGACATTCTGGAGGTGGCAAAAACAGGAGTAGGCCAAAGAGTGGCACAATGACACAGTGTGGAGGTCACAGCAGCAGCAGCATGAGGTCAGACAGTGGCACAATGAGGTGGAGGTGGCAAAAGCAGGAGTAGGCCACAGAGTGGCACAATGACACAGTGTGGAGGTCACGGCAGCAGCAGCATGAGGTCAGAGAGTGGCACAATGACAGGGGGTGGAGGTGGCAAAAACAGGAGTAGGCCACAGAGTGGCACAATGACACAGTGTGGAGGTCACGGCAGCAGCAGCATGAGGTCAGACAGTGGCACAATGACATTCTGGAGGTGGCAAAAACAGGAGTAGGCCACAGAGTGGCACAATGACAGAGTGTGGAGGGCACGGCAGCAGCAGCATGAGGTCAGACAGTGGCACAATGGCATTCAGGAGGTGTCAAAACCCGTAGTAGGCCACAGAGTGGCACAATGACACAGTATGGAGGTCATGGCAGCAGCAGCATGAGGTCAGGCAGTGGCACAATGACATTCTGGAGGTTGCACAAACAGGAGTAGGCCACAGAGTGGCACAATGACACAGTGTGGAGGTCATGGCAGCAGCAGCATGAGGTCAGATAGTGGCACAATGAGGTGGAGGTGGCAAAAGCAGGAGTAGGCCACAGAGTGGCACAATGACAGAGTGGAGGTGACGGCGGCAGGAGCAACAGCATGAGGTCAGAGAGTGACACAATGAAACAGAGTGGATGTCACGGCACCAGCAACAGCAGCAGCAGCATGAGGTCATAAAGTGGCACATTGACAGAGTGTGGAGGTGGTTGGCAATACCAGTCCCTGGTAAAGATGGTTGGTGGCAGATGGAGAAACTGTCAGCAGATGTGTGGCATCAGGCGGGTGGCAGCATCAGAATAGTGGCTGAGGCAGGTAGTTTGAACCCAGACTCATTTCTCACAGTTTGGGTGAGGCGTCATGGCTGATGTAGTCTGACGCCTAAGGCATTGGTGTGTGGAACACCTGGACGATCCACGCCGGATTCATCTCGATAAAGTTCAGTTGTTCCACATTTCCCGTGGACAAGCTGGTTCTCTTTGGGTTAACGCGGGCCCCCGCCACACTGAACACCCGCTCTGACCCCACACTACTGGCCGGGCAGGACAACTTCTCCACTGCAAACTCGGCAAGTTGCGGCCACGCATCCAGTTTGGCTGCCCAGTAGTCCAGCGGATCTTCTAACTGGGGTGGCAGAGTGCTGTCCAAGTAGGCCACGACCTGTTGGTTCAGGGTCTGCTCCAGGTCCTGCTGATTCTGCTGCTGCTGGCGACTGCCCTCCTCACTAGGCGGGTGAAGGAAGCTGCTCATCAGTGACTCCAGACTTAGGTTGTTGCTGATGGAGCTGGTACTGCTCCTACCCCCCACCTTCCCCCAGCAGCCGCGGCAGTAGTACGTGAGCGCTGAAGAAACCCCCGGTCAGATCTGTCAGAGGAGGGACGATGCCACACATAGGAGGATTTCCCTATAGTATTTGAGTTTGTCCTCCCTCTCAATAGCTGGGAAAAAGGCTCCCATTTTGGACCGGTAGCGAGGGTCCAATAGGGTGGAGAGCCAGAAGTCATCCCTCTGCCGGATGCTGACTATTCGGCTGTCACTAGCCAGGCAAATCAGCATGCTGCGGGCCATCTGCACAAGTGATTCCGAGGGGCTCGATCTCCACTGTATACTGCCACGGTGCTTGCCTCGTCTTCCTCATCTCCATCTACCTCCTCCAGCTGCTCCTGCGCCTCACTGCTCCTGGGTAGAAAATCCACTCATTTCACCAGACAATGCTTCTGCCACAATGTCTCCTCTTCCTCCTCCTACATTTCAGTCCCCACTGGACTCATGTGGCCGCGAGATGTAGTCGCCACGTCTCCAGTCCCCTGCCCAGACAGATTTTTCAGCATCTGTTCCAGGACATGAAGAAGTGGAATGACGTTTTTCATCCCATAGTCCTGGCGACTGACAAATAACGTGGCCTCCTCGAATGGCCTCAACAAACGGCAGGTGTCACGCATGAGCTGCCACTGGCTGACATCAAAGTTACACAGGGGAGTACTCCTGTCCGCCTGTATCATCAAAAAAATCGTTAATGGCCTTTCATACAGTCGGTCCAACATGTGCAGGCTGGAATTCCAACGGTGGAAACATCGCATATCAAGTGTGTTGGAGAGGGCCGTTCGGGCCGCTGCAACTCGAGGAGGTGTTCCGGGCTTTGTAGGAATGGATGAAGTGCATGCACAGTTTCCTGGCCATTTCAGATCTTCTGAAATCAGTGAAGACTTCACACCAGATTGAACACATGCGCCATGCAGGGCGCCTGGACCATCCCTCCTCGGTGCAGAGCGGACACCATGTTACTCCCATTGTCTGTCACCATGGTTCCGATTTGCAATTGGCGCGGAGAAAGCCACACATCGATTTCTTGCTGCATGACGCGGAGCAGTTCCTCTCCTGTGTGACTTTGTTCGCCGAGGCAAGCCAGGTGTAGAACTGCCTGACACCACTGTGCCCTACACATGTGGTATGATGGAGCAGTACTTGTGGAGGCTGAGATGGTGGTGGTGGTGGAGGAGGAGGAGGCGGACATTGGCGCAGGAGCCACAGTTTGACAACGTGGAGGAGAAAGCGGCGTCTCCTGTCCAAGTTGTTGGTGTGCCTGGGCAGGAAGCACATTCACCCAATGGGCCGTTAAGGACATATACTGGCCCTGACCGTAGTTACAGCTCCTGATGTCTACCCTGCTGTGCACCTTGGAACAAACCGATAAGCTCAAGGATTGGCCCACTTTCTGTTCTACATATTTATGAAGTGCTGGTACTGCCTTTTTGGAAAAGAAATTACGGATTGGAACTCTCCATCTCGGCTCGGCACAAGCCATTAGTTCTCTGAATGGTGCAGAGTCCACCATTTGGAAAGGGAGGGACTGCAGTACCAACAACTTGGACAGGAGCATGGTCAGCTGCTGCACTTTAGGATGGTTGAACGCATATTGTTGTCTCTTTGCAATTGCCTCGCTGAACGACTGCTGGCGCCACGATTAACAAGGAGCAGGAGCATCTGGATCGGGAGATGATGACAAAGAGAAACCGCTCCCGTCTGCAGAGGTGGTGGAGCCGTGACTGGCTGCACGGGCAGGCATGCCACTGGCCGCTGCTGCTGCTGCGGCGGCAGGATGGACCACCACATCTGAGCCACGTTTCTCCCAGGCCACCGGATGGTGACGCTGCATGTGTTGACGCAGGGCCGTGGTGCCAATGTTAGCTCCCTGGCCACGCTTCACTTTCTGCCCACAGATTCTACATATAACCATATTCGGCTCCTCCGGTGTCTTAGCAAAGAACTGCCACACCACGGAGTAGCTGATTTTAACGCCAACGCTCCGCACTGAGTGACTACTGCCGCCGCTGCCTCTCTGAGCCCCTGTGCCGCTACTTTTCTTGGACCTGCGAAGCGGGTTTTTCTACCCATGGCCGCTTTGCTCCCGACCTCACACTGCTGCTACCCTGCTGACTCACGGCCACACAACCCACTTGCTGGCTGCGCCGCTGCCTGACGCGCAAGCAGACGCCCATCATCTATTTGTGTTTCATCGTCACTGCTGTCCTCATCACCCGTCTTGGTATGCAGAGGCTGACGCCTCACATGTCCTCCCATGCCACTCTCCACATCTATACTTTGCCGCCTACTGCAAGAAGCAGGGAATATTGGCCCCATTGCTTCACTGCCAAGTAGCTGCTGACTGTCCTTCTCAAAGTGTTCATCCTCGCTATATAGTGGCGCTGAGCCCAGACCACATAGTAGATCTCTGGCTGAGGGAACCGGATGGGACAGAGGCGGGTTGAGGACAGGTGAGGGCCGCTGACCCATTCCCGGTCCATGCCAACTAATGGTTGTGTCTGAAGATCCCACCGTTGTCAGATGTCATCTGGGAGGAAGTGGATGACCTAGTCAACCAATCAAGAACCCTTGGGTTGCTGGGCAACACACGGCCGCTAGATGACAGCGGCAGTTGTGGCCTCACCGAGTGACCCCTGCTGCGACGTCCCCTTGCTGTGCTGTGACCTGGGCCTGCTCCAGGAATGTTTGTGCCACTGCCACTCACATGTGAAGAGCCTGCCACCTCTCTGTCTGACATACTGTTTGTTCTAAAATGTACAGACCCTGTTTGATGAAGATATCTGTATATGATAAATACACACCCTGTATTTGAGTCCAAATGAACCCACTAAGAAGCTTGGGTAACCCTTGGATATAAATTGCGCTCCACAAATGGGCAGGAAAAATTGACTTGTATGTGCCGTTTAAAAACTCTGTGTATTTTACTGAATATAAAAGCACAAACAGGCTTAATTAACCTTCGGATATGAATTATGCTACAGAATTTCTTCTGTGGCGGCGAAAAACAAAGTTTCTTTTACTGAGTACAACTGCAGAAAAATACTTAATTAACCCTTGGATGTATATTGCGTAAAAGAATTGAGCAACCAAAAACTACCAGCTTTGTAACATGTTACAATGGCGTGTATTTTACGCTACACAACAAGAGAAAAACTTGTAATTAACCTTTGATTATGAATTATGTTACAAGAAAAATGTCTTTTTTGCCGGTGAAAAAGATGATTTCTTTTAGTCCCCACAACAGCAGAACAACGCTTAATTAACCCCTGGATGTAAATTGCGCAAAAGAATTGAGCAGCCAATAACTCCCAGCTTTGTAGCATGTTACAATGGCGTGTATTTAACGCTACACAACAAGAGAAAAACTAGTAATTAGCCTTCGGTTATGAATTATGCTACAGGAAAAATGTATTTTTTGCTGGTGAAAAAGACGGTTTCTTTTAATCCCCACAACAGCAGAACAACGCTTAATTAACCCCTGGATGTAAATTGCGCAAAAGAATTGAGCAGCCAAAAACTCCCAGCTTTGTAGCGTGTTACAATGGCATGTATTTAACGCTACACAACAAGAGAAAAACTTGTAATTAACCTTCGGTTATGAACTATGCTACAGGAAAAATGTATTTTTTGCTGGTGAAAAAGTCGGTTTCTTTTAGTCCCCACAACAGCAGAACAACGTTTAATTAACCCCTGGATGTAAATTGCGCAAAAGAATTGAGCAGCCAAAAACTCCCAGCTTTGTAGCGTGTTACAATTGCGTGTATTTTACGCTACACAACAAGAGAAAACTTGTAATTAACCTTCAGTTATGAATTATGCTACAGGAAAAATGTCTTTTTTGGCGGTGAAAAAGACGGTTTCTTTTAGTGACCACAGCAGCAGAACCAACGCTTAATTAACCCCTGGTTGTAAATTGTGCAAAAGAATTGAGCAACCAAAAATGAAGTGGTATTTGTATTGTAAAAACGCTATTTCTTTAAATGAATACAACAGGAACAGGCTTAGATAACCCTTGGATATTCAATGTGCTTAAAACCTGAGCAGATAGCATTAAAATGAAAATGCAGCTGCACTGGAAGCACACTGGACTTCAGATCCAATAACCCATAAAAATCAGAAAAGAACGTTAAGAGAAGCAGTCTCTGAGACAAGCGGTGACCCCCCCCCAAAAATCGCTGAATAAAAATATTTCCTTTAGTAAGAGAATATCATTGGGCCCCGTGGCAGCCCCTTTCCCCAACTCAGTAAACGGAGGGGCGGGTTTTAGCCCCCAGCGTCGCCCCCGGGTTTTTATATAGTGGGGGTGACTCCCCGAATCCCCCGTCCTGATTGGCTTAAACTCTGACTTTTCCCCATGAGGCTAGCCCTTCTTCCTCCCAAAAGTTTTTTTCCCCCCATGAACGCCATTTTGCCCGCAGCCTTTTTAAATCAATCAAAAGCACACTTTCGTTCATGCGAAGTCCCAAAAAATTTTTGATTTTCGTTCCAAACCGAATTTTTTTACGGGAAATTTCCCAAAACCAATTCCATTTCCCGTTAGAATCAATTTCGCCCATCTCTACTCAAAAAGGGCCACAAATATTACTAATACAGCAAAGCAGACAAAAGGCGCAGAAAAAATTTAAAAAACCAACAAACACCCAATCAAAAGAAATTTCCCACGGGAAAAAAACAACTCCTTTTTTAAGGAAATTGTTTTTTGCTAACTGTGAAACCCATTATGCAACTTATGAAAAAAATTTAAGGTTTATGTATATCACCATATATGAATTTTATGCTTTGTTTTCCCTTAAAAAACTTGTTTCCCCCCAAAAGCAAAATTAACCAATGATCAAACAACACATACTTATAAACAATGTAAACGAAACCACATACTATAAAACTCTGTACTTCCTTTAAAAATAAATCAGAACTGCTTTCCAGACAAATTGTTTTGGGATTGAAATTCCTCGAGCTCCAGCTTTTACAGCAAATATAAAAAAAATTTGGAGGAAAATAGCAATTAGCAAGATACAAAAAAAGGGTTTAAATTTTTACTTTAAAAATTGGCGGCCTTTCCTCTGAAACGTAGCCAAGGAAACAACGCAGAGGGGGGGCCCCCCCGGGCCTTAGGGGGCGTCGCTTTTTCCATGGCCGGCTCAACTGGCCACCTGACATTCGTGACTAGTCAAAAGAAAACGGGAAGTACGCGTGTCCTTTTTGGGTTTCATTGCCCTTAAATTCCGTTTCGGGCGGGTTTTTTTTTGTCACATTTGGTTTTTCCCTCTTTTTTGACGTAACCTCCGGGCCCAAATGGGGGCTCCTCTTTTTTTATTTTTTGGTCGTACCATGTGCTTGGGTTTGGCCTTACCCCAATTTCTATCTCGGGTTCTTTTTTGGGGGTTGCTCTTAAATTACATCGTGCTGCAAGTGTCTCTTTTTTATCACCCCAGCTACTAACCAGCATTCTTTCCAAAACTTTTTCCTCTTTTTTAACCTTAAAGGTGACCAACAACCTGTTTTTGTCTCATTTTAAAAATCCTTCATATGCATTTCAAACAAACAAATGTTTGCCTGGGGTGCGGGATATCATTTCCTTTCTTTATTATTTCGGGGTAGATGGAAGCTGGCTTTTGTGGTTTAATTTAGATAGTTTAAAGCCCTTTAGATAAGGTGCGGACAATCTGCCCTTGTCCCCGGCTAACTGGTTTTTTAAGATAACCTGTAAAGGGCACCCCAGAACAAAAAACTTAGGGGCAGACAGAAGAGATACCTGTCAAGAAACCAAAAAGTTAAACCTGGGGCCCGACAAAGAGTTTTCCCCGGCTTATTTCATGAAAACATTAGACAGAAGAAATTAGACAGGACAGCTTTAGGTCCCTTTGGGTTTTTTCGGGTTGATTAGCCCCTCCTAAGCCATTTCCCCCTTTAAAGGGTTTAGTTTCAGGGAGCGCCCTGAATAACAGCTAATCTGTCTTTTTTTTCCTTTTTTTCCGCCATAAACGGACCCCACAAATAGTTTTTGGGTTAAACTTCCTATTTTTTACATACGCATTAAAAAAATTTTTAAGGGGCTTTTTTTTGAAACGCCCCTTTCCCTTTTTAAGCCGTGTCGGGCATGGTGACAACTGATATCTGTTTCCTTTTAGGGCCGGGGCGCTGCCTCTTTTCACCCAAAACATAGACCAAATTTACCACTGTGCATTTTCCCTTTTTGGGGGTTTTTTAAAAATCCCCCTGATTGGGAACTTTCAAAAAAAAGTTTAAAATTTAAAAATTTAATCCCGATTCAGGGTTTTTTTAAACCCTTTTCAGCTGGGGATTTAGACGTGAGGGGAAAAAAACCAATTTTCTGATTTTTCAAAAATTTTTGAAAATTTTAAAATTTTCACCCAGGTTGGGGGTTTAAAAATTTCCCCCAAATGGGGGCAAGCTTTTTAAGGATTTTAAAGGAGGGCTTTATGAAAGAAATTTAACCAAGCCGCTTGGGGGTGGGGACAAACAGCAGTCGCCATTTGCGAAGGAGAATTTTTGTTGACTTTTAATGGGAAGGGAAAAAAGGGGAATTTGACTCATTAAAATTTATGCCTTATTCCCAACCACCCCCCACGATCCCCATTTTTTGGACCCCTTTTCCCACATTTTTTGGTCAGCAGAAAAGCTATTTCCCGCTGAAAAATTGTGGTTAGCTTTGGGGGGGGACGTTCCCCCCCCCAATCCCCCCCTGCATTTTTCCCCCTCTGCCCCAAAGCCCGGGGTACACCCACTTCCTCCCCCAGCTATTTTGGTGGGCTCCCCTCTCCCTCTCCCCGCGGGGATACTAAACAAACCCTCCCCCTTCCTCAGCAGGTGGCCATATTGGGACAGTCCAATCTCCCCCTTCCTGTTGGTCGGCCATAAAATTTCTGGAGCCAATTCCCCACTTTCCCGTTTGGGGCACCCCCCTTTCCCACACCCCCAACTTCCAAATTCCGATGGGGATGTTGCCATTCCGGTCCAAAGGGGCCCACCCGCCCGGGCCCTCTTTAAAAAACCCAATATTTCTCCCACATTTACTCCAATGATGCAGCTGGCACCCAAAACCCCTCATCCCAAACTTTCTGGGGCACGCACTAACCCAACAAACCCCTCTAAAACCCCCTTCCACTGCATTTGGGAAACCCTTTTTTAAAACCTTTCCTTTATCTGTCACCCCTATTCTCACTCGGACACTGCCGAGGTTTCCCGCTGCTGAGGGTACAAAACACCCATTGCTGCCAGGAAAGGGTCTACCCCTTTTGGGACGCATAAAACAGAAGCTTCTATTGGTGCAAATTTAGAACCCCAAAACATCTTTCTATTTCCCCCCGATAACCCTGGAATTTGCGGAGGGGAAAATGCTGACTTGAATTTCCCTTTTATGACAACCGAAATTTTACCCCCTAAAAACGATCTTTGCCCCCTTACTAAAGTTTAAAATACTCCCCTCACAAAACCCGGAAAATACCCATAACCCAATTTCCCTCTAAAATTTTTTAACCCACATACCACATTTTATGATTTAAAAGGTGATATTGTAAAATTTTAGGGCACAACGCAATTTGCAACCCCCGCAAAAACATCACTTAAAAACACCGTGGAGGGGGCAGTACAACCTTTTTCCCAAAGGTGGAGTTGTTTTTTTAAAAAAAAACAACATGCTTGTTTTTTTAACTTATTGCAAAAACCAGAGGGTTTTCCTCTTTCCCCGCCCCCTTCCGTTTACACCACTCCTGCTGGCCACCTGAACCGTCAATAAAATTATCCATGCTGTTGGGGGCCCAAAATATTAAATCAGTGTCCCAAAGGCTTGGTCCCCAAACCCAAATGAAAACAAACTACCTAATTACTTGGGACCCTTTCCAAAGATAATTTAAATTCCATTCCTTGTCTATCCCGCTTATCTCTGCGGCATTTTTAAAAAAAAACCTCTCATGGGTTTAAATGTAAAGACAAAAACTTTCCCTTTCTTGATCCCTGGACCTTTGCAACCCTCCAGGAAATTAGGAATTTTGGGTTTTAAATTTATGCCCGGGTTTAATGCTCAAAACCACCTGGCTTGGGAAATTTTCCCCCTTTAGCCCAATACGAAAGGCTTTCCGCACCCAACTTTCCTGGAACTTCTTTGTTGCCTTTAAACCCCCTTGCTTTCCCCCGCCCCCCCCTGTGCCAAAACTCATACTTTTTTGGGACAATCCCTCTGCCTCCACCACCTCCGATAAACACCACCTTGTTCCGGACTTTAAACTCCCCATCGTTCCTGCCAACAAGTTTCCTTCCCACTCTCCCCCCTATTCAGTTTCTTTTTCCTGCCCTTTCCTCAAAATAACCTTCAACCCCACAGATCAACCAATTTATGTGCCTTTTACCCTTCCAATCAATAACCTGTTGACCCCAATTACCGGACCCTACAAGAACCCTTTATGCCATTTTACCGTGCCTTTTTTTCAAATCCAAAAAAAATTTTACTCCGCAAACTGGAAAGACCTGTACATGTTGCCAACATAAAGCTGGGAGTCCTTCTGGTATCATTAATCTGCTTTGCAAAAAGATACTGGGAAAAAATATTCACTCATCTGGAAAAGGTTTTCTCCCAAAAATTACAATCCTGGGCCAATTAACATTTAGCTGATCCCTCAATCAACTTTCAATTCCATCAAGGCCCGAGAAAGGGGAGAAAAATTCTACAACAGATTGTCTGCTTCATTCAAAAAACAATGGTTTTTTTTCCTCAATACAAAAATTAACACTAAAGTCCCCGAAATTTCGAGCTTTCCCCTTTAAGTCCTGAAAGGGGTCAAATGACCCTTAGTCAGAACAGACAACCTATGGCTCCCAAATTTGCATCCCTTTCATTTGCAAATGTGGCCATTGTCTGGGGAATCAAACGGGGGGCAATTGTTGATCCACCTCGGGTCGGGAAAAAGGGGGCCTAAAAAAAAAGAAGTAACTGCTCCTGATTGTGCTCCCCCCCCCCCGGGAAAATTTTTTTGTCCCTGGGAATATGCATAACATTGCTAAAAACTTTACAAATTTGAAACACCCTTTTTTGTGCTGGGGGGGATTAAATGGGTGACGCTTCAAAAAATTTTGTACACAAGAAACAAAATGCAGAGAAGGCACCCCCAAATTCAACGGGCTTTTGGAACTGATCCTCAAAACCCCTTTCTAAACTCAGTTTGGAAAAAACCTGGGCACATGTATGAAGTTTCGCCAATTCGGGGCACATTTTTTTCGCCATTTTCCGGCAAAAATTTTTGTGCCTGTTTTTAGGGCCCGGCCGGGGGCGCCCCTCATACATTTTTATGTAAAGTCCGCCGCCCCCTCGCCAGTGTGTGGGGCCCAATGCGGGGTTTGGGCCAAAAGATGCACCCCCCATGTAGTGCGTTCAAACAGGGGATGAAAAGTCCCCCCCGGCCCCCCCGGGGGCCCAGGGAATTTTTGGGGCGCAGTGGGGGCCCCTCCCGCCAAAGATTCGCCGCCAGGGGGTGCGCCTTTAATAGGGGGGAAAATTTTAAACCGCGCCTCGCCGTGGGGGTGGGGCACATTCGGGACTTAGGCGCAGAAGGAATTTGCGCCTACATGTATTCCGTTTCGAGACGGCGGAAAAAGGGCCCGAAAATCATTAAACATGTCCGTGGGGGAGTATGAATCAAAAAATCGCCTTTTTATGGTTTTAAAAACATTCTCTAAAAGAGCTGAAACCCACTAAAAAAAAAACATAAATAAAATCACTTTCCAAAAAAACCAGAAAAAGGCGCAACATCCCGGGAAATTTTGGGGTAAAGGAAAAATTTGCGGGTTTAAAGGGATTTGATTGATTTCTGTTTATAGAAGGTTTCAGCTTTTTTTCAGATAATATTTTACACTTAATAAAAATCATTTTTTTTATCATACTTCATGCCGCACGGCGCTGAGAGCCGAGATTTCATTGCCCCGATCTCTCCATTGACTACAATGGGACAAGTAGCTCGGCCCTGATTGGCCGAGATAGCCAAGCCCCCGCTAGTTCAACCAATCTGCTCTTTTCTGCATTTTTACTGTATTTTGAACTGTCCCGCCTTTGATTTTGATTGGTCAAAACTGCTCTATAGGTTATAATTGGTCCCTGTCACTCCTATTCTGATTGGCCGAGATAGCCAAGCCCCCGCCAGCTCAACCAATCAGCTCTTTTCTGCATTTTTACTGTATTTTGAACTGTCCCCCGCCTTTGAATTTGATTGGTCAATACTTCTTCATAGGTTTTAATGGGTCACTGTCGCTCCTATTGTGATTGGCTGGCTTCTGCCGACCAATCAGAATAGCTTACAGAATTTGAATTACTGTATTTCCCGGCAATTTCCAATATCCTAATTTCTGATGTTGCGCCGTTCTGGATTTTTGGAAAGTGATTATTTTTTTTATTAGGTTTGAGCTCTTTTTCTGAAAATGTTTTACACCTAATAAAGGCGATTTTTTTGGAATCATACTCCATGCCGCACGGCGCTGAGAGCCGAGATTTCTGTTGCGATCTTCTATGTTTCCTCTCATGTTCCGTTCTCGCTTCACTTCGCCTCCGCCGGATCATTTAGACCAGAATCAACCAGGTCTGCCTGTCAGAGCTGGCGAGCGCTGCAATGCGCCGCACTTTGCCGAGCAGCGATCGTACATCCCTCTGAGTTTTCGAGCGCGCCGCGTCCCGCCCCAGAACGCCCACATCGCGCCCATTGCACGCCCCTTCATGCGAGGCGCAGCTGAAAGTGGCGAACGCTGCGCCTTACATCGCATCCCTGCGTCCGACAGTAGATTCGGGCCGGTGAGGCGCAGGTTACACTAGAAAACAGGCGTAAAGCCCGTTCATACATGTTGCCCATAGTCCTTCAGTTCGATTCGGACTCTGAGCTGTCTTCAGGTTAGATTTTTCAAATTACCGATGGACTGCTCAACATGCACGTCCCATGGAGCAGGTAGATTGGTTCATGGGTCTCCCAGAACTAATGGCATTTATTTCAGTCATTATCTTGCCGGGGGTGACCAAGATTCCATCACTACGTGACAGCTGGTCAGCAAACCTGGCAAACCCAAGGATCATTGCAACTATGACCCGAAACCGCTTCCAAGACATCATGCAACACCTACGCTTTGATGACATGTTCACACGCAGTGAGCAAGTGGAGACCGATAAGTTTGCTGCAATCTCCGATGTGTGGAGATCGTTTGTCACCAACTGCATTGCATCCTACAACCCTGGTCGACACATCACTATTGATGAACAGCTTTTCCCGTCAAAGACTCGCTGCTGTTTTCTGCAATACATTGCAACCAAACTAGACAACTTTGGCATCAAGTTTTGGGTGGCTTGCACTTGAAATCAAATTACATCTGTAATGTCCACACAAGAAGGACATGCCACTCAACACACACAACACCCAGCCCCCCAATGGAAAACAACAACCTCCTGTGTTGTGACAGTAATGGCCTTATTTACTTAAGAACAAAAGACGGTGATTATAGGTTGTTTGCTTAAATCCTCCAGGTTATTCGACCAGTCTCTCGGTTCCAAAGGTAGAAATGTTAAATGACCCCTATCTGGTTTTTACCTCAATACAAAAATTAATCAACGTTTACTGGCATCCTCATTTGTTCAAGGGCTATTTAAACCAATTCGGCAATATTTTGAAACTGTTCGCCCTGAATATGATGAACTGCCTGGAACCCAACTTCTCTCCATTGCAAAAGCCCAGCGTTCCTTGCTGTCTCAAGCTGATTCCTCTCATCCATTGAAGAAGACTTCTAAGGTTGCCGTTTTCCAAGAACACGTTCCTGATCCTATACTCTATAATCAACCTATGCAAGTTTATCCTGGATATTCTCCTACAAATGATTCATGTTTTTTCAAACGGACTTCCCCCCAAGGACGTGGCAAACTTTAAAAGCCCTGTTTCTACTCCAAAAGACCTGGTTATCTGGCCAGAAACTGCTGAACCAAAGCCCGCGATGACTGCAGGAATCTTGCTGCTGCTGGACAACATTTTCCTCAGAACGCGAATCAAGTCCAAACCCAGTTACAGGTTTTAGGACCACCACAGACAAGATTTAATCAAAAAGCACAACGCAGACCTATGTCTCAAAACAATCCTTTCATAGCCCTTCCCCAACTAAATAAATTCCAAGGGGGTTTTCCCTGGTGCCCCCAACTGGCCCCACCCCTCCTCCTCACGTTCAATTCCTACCCTAAGCATAGGATTCAAAAAGCTGGTCTACTGTCTTGCCCTTTCACAAAAATTCCTCGCAAGTCATTCGGACCCTGTTTTGATTTCACGCTTCCCATCAATGGCCATAAACTTCCTTTTCTTGTAGACACAGGTGCACCAATTGTTCTAAAAACTTTTGTACCCTCCAATGTCATCCTTTCCCCGTTTACTTTTCCTGCGTGGGAGGGGTGGCCCCAACTAAAAACTCCTTGACTATCTGTTCCATTTGGGACATCTGGACTCCTATCAAGACACTCTTTCGCCAAAATGCCCATAACTTGTTGGTGGGGTTTTCTTAAAAAAATGAATGTTACTATCAATATGTTTCTCGGGAAAGTTTTTGGACTTTGATTCCCTGTATCTCATAATCCCCTGGCACTGGAAGCTCTCCCAGCTCTTCTTTTGTCGTCCATGAGGCCTTCCATTCCAAATGAATCTTAAATCAAGTCCTCCTGAAGTAGGGTCAAAAGGTCCCGATGAGTTGGCCTCCTTCCTTTTGCACCAGTCCATGTTTTCTTGAAAGCTGGCGTACCCTCCTCGTTTGCCCCAATACCCCTTAAAGCAGGGCCCAAGAACTTTCTTGGGAAAAACCCAAATCAGCCTTCCGGACAAAGGTGTGCTCATCCCCCCTCATATCACCTGTAAACCCCCCTGTTCCCTGTTCAAAAGAAGGTTGCCCCGGGTAAAACTAAAAAATATTTTTTTGGTTTAAAGATTTAAGAGCGGGGAATGCGGGCACTGTTTTGAGCCCCCTGTGGCCCAAACCGCATATTTTCCCCCAGTCCCCTCATCTGTACTGCTTCAAAGTTTATGATCTCTGCAATGTTTTCTTCAGTGTGCCAACAAAAGGGATTTCAATCCCTCTTTCTTTTATTATCGTGGTACCAACTCCCCGGACAAGTCCCTAAAGGGGCCCAAAATTCCCCAATCAATTCACTCAAGCTCTTCATGCCTTTTTTTTAACCTTGGATCCGGAACACTCTGAGGTCCAACTCCTACATATTGGAGATATTTACTTGTGCCCGACCTTCCCTACCTGTGCACAAGTTCTCTCATCTTCTTCAACATTTGCACCCATCAATGCGGGTTTCTAAGCTAAACCCCAATGTGTTGTGAAAAAAGTTGTTTTTTTGGAAGTTAATCTCAGGGCCCCCCAAAACCCTTACTGAGCCCGCAAGAAAAGCTGTGGTGTCCATCCCTTTAAAACCTCCCAATCTCAAAAAAATACAGGCATTTCTAGGCTCATACATTTTGCCGACAATGGATACCCAATGCCTTAGTATGATGAAAATCTTATGCCTTTTTCCAGGACTTTTCTTCAAACCACAGACTCTCACCTGAGGCCCGAGGCCTGCTTCCTGGAAGAAAGACATATTCTTGAAGCTCCTGCTCTGGGTATCCCGACTACTCCAACCTTTCCCCCCTTTTCTCTAAAAACATAAAGGCCATCCCCTTGGTGTTTTGGCTCAAAAAAATGGAGATCGTATAACCTTAAAAATAGATCCTTCGCACAGACTGCTCCTACTTCCCTAAGAGTGTTGTCCTGCAAAAACTCCTTCTTGACAAGCCCTCAAGCATCATTTTGGGCATCTGTGACTATCTTGGCTCCTATGCCCTTTCATGGGATCTTGAAACAATCCCAAAACCCTCACATCTCCAAGAAACGAAATTTTTCGCTACAAGTCATTATGATGCCCAAAATGTAACCTTGAAGAGATGCACACCCTCAACCCAGCCACCCTGTTTCCCTCTTCAAGGGGGGAAGATGGACACCCAAATACCACAAAAGAAAAAGATAAAACACATTTCCCGATGTTCATGATCCCTTTGACAATGGAGGCTAAAACTTCCCACCTTCCTAATGTCTCTTTTTCCAAGCGGAAAACCCTGATTTGTCTTCTTTACAGATGGTCCAGATAGCAGTGAACAAGGACAATTCCTACAGGATTTGCTGTGGTTACCTTGCCCTGAAAAATGTAAAGGGTGCATCTTTTCCTTTGAGTTTGTCAGCTCAGGGCTGAACTTTGGGGGTGTAAAAAGAAGCTTTCAAACTCGTGAAGGAAAGCTGTGAAAAAATATACACTGACTAGCCTAAGTGTATGGAGGGCCCCCGATTGGGCCCGAAGTGGGCCCGCGAGGTTTCCAGAAGCTAGTGGAACGCCAAACAAGAACCCAAAAGGTGTTCAAACCTTTATGTATGCTCTCCCGTGCTGGGCCCAAGTGGCTGTCTTGAAAACCCAAAATCATGGGAAAATAGAGACGAGGAGGCCAAGGCAATTTCAACCTGATCAGGGTGCAAGGCTGCAGCCCCCTACCCGTAATTCGAGAGAAAGCAGGATGGCTGTATACGTAGCCCAAGAACAGAGAAGAAGAAGCTAGAAGAAAAGAGAAGATAGAAGAAAGAGAAAAAGAGGAAGCTAAAAGAATGAAGAGGGAAAAGGGAAAAGAGAAGAGGATGAAGAACAGAACCCGGAAAAAATATACTGAACCCAGGTGCGACCCGTTAGACAATTTAAACCCCAAAAAAGCCCAAAGGAAAAAGGGTAACTGGGGGGAAAAAGGGACCCAGAGGCAACAGGATGGATTCTGGGGGGAAAGAAGTAAACTTTGTCTACCCAAAGGGCATTATATCCAGCTGTAGTCCAATGGGCTCATAGCATACACACAGAGGAACAAACCAATGATTTCTTCCATTAACAAATATATCTGGCACCGGGAATTTCGCCACAGCAAGAAACATTCCAAGGTTGTGAAATATGCAATGCTTGCAACCCCGGAGGATGGGGCAAATGCCCCAAAAGCATCTGCCAAACCATTTTTACCCTTCAAGGATCCGATTACCCATTGGGTTTCCCAAGAGCGGAAAATACAAGTATGTAAAAAGGTGGTGGATATGTTCTCAGGGGGGCCTGAGGCCACCAGCTCTAATATGACTGCAAAAAATACCGTAAAAAAGTTGCGACTGAATTTTTGGCTTTTTGGAATCCCCGAAGTTTTTGAGTTGACCCAAAGGGGTGGATTTTTAAAGAAGTAACCCAAAACATTTGGAAAAAAGTGGGCTGACCTTTGGATTGCACACCCCTACCATCCCGAGCTCGGGGAAGGTCGAAGAAGAATGCCCCCTTAAAAAAAAAATTCCAAAACCCGTAAGGAAAAAATCCTTCCCCCCCCCCTTTGGCCAGGATCCTACCCCCTTGCCCGTATTCGTCAGAAACACCCCTAGGGGCCCATTGGTCTCACACCTTATGAGATATTATTTTTGGCCCCCCCTAGGTTAGGACAATACTATCCAAAAACAGTGAGTGAGGGAAAAGATACCCTTTTAAAAATGTCATAGTTTGTGTAATGAATTTAAAAAATAACCCCTGCCCAAGGTTTTCCTTATTCCAGATCCCACACAGATCAGAGCACCCACAAACTACAACCCGGGGATTTTTTGTGGGTAAAGAAACATGTCAGAGATTCTCTGGAACCAGATTTGAAAGGGCCATATCAAGCTCTTCTGGTTACCCAACCTCAGTGAAACTAGAAGGAAGCCCCTTTGGGGGCATGCCTACATGCAAGAAAGCGACTGGAGCCAACAAGTCATCATGAACATTCCTTTATCCTTTATTACATTTGTGTTGCTGTGACTAGCACTATTTAACTGGGAGGGGATCAGATCAGTGTATACCCCTTGAGGAAGCGATACCGTTGCGAAACGAGCGTCGGGGTGGCGAGTCAAACCTTTAACATTTCTGGTAAGCAATTGGACCATAACATGGATGTTTATTAAGCTCTAAAGGACCATTAACTATTGAGTGTTTCTTCTCAGGAAGGTGCTATTATGTATAGATATAGAGTGGCTTATTACTATATATAGCCTTCACAATACACTCCTATATGCACCTTTTGTTTAAGGGCTATTGTAAAATATTATAGAATGGCTGATTATTGTGTGTAACCGTTATGATATCTGTGTATAAGTCAATAGTGTAAACACAAACCCGGAAAACCTGGTTAGGATGAAGATTAAATAAACAAATTCGAATATACCTCATGTATTGAAAAAGGGCCCCTAGATTAATTAATTGGAGCCTTTTCCCTTCTTTCGGATTTTTCTTAACCTAATTTTTTACACAAAATGAATTAGAATAAAGTATTTTTTTATATTTTATCCTATACTCTCTGGCTTTCTTTTGGATTATAGATTTTTCTTGATGTAGGCCATAATGGCCTGGTTTTCAGGCATAGAAACAGGATAAACTTTTCTGCATGGAGTCGTCGTGCCAGGCAGGAGATCAATAGGGCAGTCATAGGACCAATTTGGCACAATATCATCAAATTTTTGCGACAGGACTGGAAGACAAGAAAGTGTAGGCAGAGAAGCAGGTTGTATTAGACAGTGGTTTGGTGGAGTGAAGCACTGGTTGTGACATTGCTGACCCCAGCGAGTAACCTAGTCCATTTTCCAGTCAAGTTCTGGGGCATGAAGCTGCAACCAAGGAAGACCCAGAAGAACTGCTAAAGTGGAGTGTAAGAGAATATGGAATGCAATCTTCTCCTTGTGAGATGTCCCAACCTGTAGAGTCTGCACTCAGTATGGTATGGAATAGAGCCCTTCAAGACTGCTTCATTGATGGAAGAAATAATCAGAGGCTTGTCTAATTGAATGACAGGTAGATGGTATTGAGAAACCAGAGATAAGTGAATAAAGTTTCCTGTTGAGCTCAAATCTAGGAAGGTGGAGACTTGAAAACTGACACCGTATGAGGAACAGAGGGTGACCGGCATAGCCAGATGTGGAGAGGATGTATCTTCACTCAGAATTGCCTCAGGGAAAGGTCACCTAGGTGGTCAGGTATTTCCCAGTATGTTTCAAAAAGTTATTTTGCCTGTCTGTATTTTGTATAACAGCCACAATCTTTTTGGTAATGCGGCTCTTGACTTTGGTTCTATAGCGAATTTCCTGAACACATGTGTTGCCAGTGGTTTTCGGTATTCCGTTGCTGTCTCTTGGGACCCCGGTTAATGTGGTTGACCCTCTGTCAAAGTGCTATTAAGTTCTATACTCCTCTGGGGAATTTAAAAGTAGGGGCCTTGCATTCTGAGTTAATTTTCTTTTTTGCATTGATAATCTACCCGCTGAGATTGTTTTTTGGTGTACCATGGTTACAGTGCTATAGAGTTACTTCTGAATGTTAAGTTTCCTAAGGGTGCAATAAATATCGCAGACCCGATTACTTTTAAATATCAGTGTTCTTTTTATTTCATCATATACATTTATAGCCAGACACTTTAGTTTAAGGCTCCGTATATGGACGTTTGGAAAGCCAAGGGAGACTTCCAGAAATAGACCCAGGAGCGTGAATTGTATCTTGTCAATATAAGCGGTAATATATATATGGTAAGTTTCCTAAGGGTTGCATTTATAATCTGTCTGCACCTGAAAGAGGCATGAAGGCGTATTTTAAGGTTAGTGTCTGCAAGGGTCATATCCGCCCCTCTATGTCTCCCATAGGAACTGGCTTCTTCTTTGTTAAGAAGAAAGATGGAGGTCTCAGGCCTTGCATAGACTATCAGGTATTGAATAAAATTACTGATAAAAGTCAGTACCCTCTTCTCCTTATCCCAGATCTGTTCAATCAGATATCTGGCGCTATCTGGTTTTCCAAATTAGACTTACAGGGTGCCTATAATTTAATTTGCATCCGTAAGGGAGATGAGAGGAAAACTGCCTTTAATAACCCTGATGGGCACTATGAGTATTTAGTGATGTCTTTTGGCTTAAGTAATGTACCTGGGGTTTTTCAAAAATTTGTTAATGACATTTTCCAAAACCTCATTGGGTGCTTTGTCATTGTTTATCTGGATGATATATTGGCATTTTCCCTTGACTGGTATTCACATGTGGAACATGTGCGCACTGTTCTGCAGATTCTTAGGGAGCATCACTTGTATGCGAAACTTGAAAAATGTCTTTTTGGGGTCCAAGACTTACATTTCCTGGGCTATATTCTTACACCGCATGCCTTCTGTATGGATCCCGTCAAGGTTCAGGCTGTTGTGGATTGGGTACGGCTAAATTCAATGAAAGCCCAGCAGAGGTTTTTGGGGTTCGACAATTACTACAGAAAATGTATCCGTAACTTTTCAACCATAGCCAAACCTTTGACAGATCTTACTAACAAGGGGCCGAATCTGCTTGAATGGGAACCTGAAGCTGTTCATGCCCCTGTTCTGGTTCAACCCACCTCTCATGGCTGTTGAAGTGGATGCTTCTGGGGTAGGAGTGGACGCAGTTTTGTCGCAAGGACCCTCTTCTCCGACTAACCTTCACCCTTGTGCCTTTTTCTCACAAAAATCCTCCTGCATTGAGAGCAATTATGATGTTGGGAGTTGCGAACTTCTCGTAATCAAATGGGCATGTGGGGAGTGGCGTCATTTTCTGGGGGGGGGGGGGGGCTAGATATAAAATAACTGTACTACGGATAACAAGAATCTGACTTCTCTCGAATCTGCCAAGAGACTCAGTGCTAGACAGTCTAGGTGGGCCCTGTTTTTTAACAGGTTTGGCTTTACTGTTACCTACAGACCTGGTTCCAATAATGTCAAAGGCGATGCTCTGTCTTGAAGCTTCAGTGCCACTCAGTCTTCCAAGTTACCCTCGGAACCTATTTTAGCTAAAGGGGGGGTTGTATCAGTGGTCTCATCGGACCTGGCCAGTGCACAAGACAATTTCAGGATTTAGCTCCTTTGTTAACTCCCAGTGGGAAGTCGTTTGTACCAGTACAATTTAGATTCCAATTCTGTGTTGAACTGCACAATTTGGTTCTTTGTGGACACCCAGGGATCCATGAGACTAGTTGACTGTTCTTACTGATGGCCATCCATGCTCCATGATACTGCCGCCTATGTTTCCACTTGTGAGACATGTTCAAACGACAAAGATTGTAATTTGGTAACTGTTGACAGTTTCAGTAAGATGTGTCATTTTGTGCCCCTGCATCAACTTCCAAGCTCTAAAATTTTGTCACAACTCTTTATTGATCACCTAGTGCGTCTTCACGGCATTCCTGAAAATAGTTTCTGACAGGGGAGTACAGTTTGTAGTTATGTTTTGGAGAGCTTTTTGTACGAAACTCAGAATTCAGCTATCAGCTGACGGTCAGACTGAATGGTTCAATCAGACTCTGGAACAGTATCTTAGGTGTTACTGTGCTGATAATCAGTCGGACTGGATTACTTACATTTCTTTGGCAGAATTTGCTATCATTAACCATCATCATGCGCCCTTCAACACTTCGCCATTTTCCTGTAATTATGGCTTTCATCCACACTTTGGTTCTCTTTCTTCGCCCACCTCTGATAACCCCAAGGTAGATATTTAGTCAGAAAAACTGTGCACAGTCTGGGCCCAGGTTCAGTTGAACCTGAGGAAATCCCAGTCATTATATAAAAGGAACTCTGATAAGAGAGGCGCTGCAGGGCCTGGGTTTGCTGTAGGGGATAAAGTTTGGCTTCCACTAAAAATATGAGACTCAAAGCCAGTGTAGGACTGGAGGGTCTGGGGCCACAGGGGAGTTGATCTTGGGGGCCCACCCTACTGTACATGAAAATATTACCGGCTTCTCGGACATAAATGTCCCATTTTACCACATAATACAGTGTGCAAAACAGAACTGTATTGTGTAGTAGTCACATATCTGTGTGTCTCACACATCTGTCAGTCTAACATATCATAGACACATGGCTAAGTAGCTCCATCCATAACCTTCTCCACCCCCCTCCACCCACATACAATATCCCCCTCCACGTTTCCCTTGCTTATGCACCTCACCACCTTCTAAAATAAACACCAGCAACAAAGTATAAGTGTAACTCCTATCACAGGTTCAGGTGTTCCCTCACTTTTACAATCAGGGACACATGTACGCTGCCACTATACTCGCACCTATATAACCTACAACACCACCATATAGAGACCACATAGAGGTCAGACACCAGCTCAGGTATAACCTACAACACCACCATATAGAGACCACATAGAGGTCAGACACCAGCTCAGGTATAACCTACAACACCACCATATAGAGACCACATAGTGATCTGACACCAGCTCAGGTATAACCTACAACACTGACATATAGAGACCACACAGAGGTCAAACACCAGCTCAGGTATAACCTACAACACCGCCACATAGAGAACAGATAGAGGTCAGACACCAGCTCAGGTATAACCTACAACACCACCATATAGAGACCAAATAGAGGTCAGACACCAGCTCAGGTATAACCTACAACACCTCCGTATAGAGACTACATAGAGGTCAGACACCAGCTCGGGTCACATCACATTACAGTGAATACAGCACTGAGCCAATACAGAAGTAAACTCACCCCTGAAATCACAGACTCACCGGAGATGTCTTATCTGATGAGTTGTTCTCTTCTCTCATGAGTCGTTCTTATTCCCTTTTCTTGTGCATCCGTTCCACACCGTCATGATGACTTGTCCCTGCCACAACTCATCCCTGCAGAAATTACACACAAATATCTTAGAATCCTCAATTTTCCAGCACCTCTATACCTATTCCCACCTCTGTACAAACTTCCCAGGGGTGAGAGAGTGGGTACAAGCCATAACTTAGAGGCCTTGTATCCTAAGAGGTTGGAGGGTGTAGAGAGAACTAACCCCCTGGAGATAATGCTACTACTATGGGCTGCTGCCTTCTCAATTATATTACCAGGTAGGTAGACAAGATCCTAGATAGGTAAGCAAATGGGCAAGGCCCCAGGTAACTAGATAGGACCTATTTAGGTAGGTAGACCCCCGCTGGATAAGTTGGTAGGCCGGCCCCAGGTAGGTTGGTGGGTACCTAGCCATGGGTGGGTAAGTAAACAGCCCCCATATAGATAAGCAGACCCCAGTTAGGCAAGTTGATAGGCTACAGCTAGGTTGGTGGACCCCAGTTAGGTAGGCTGTAGGTAGGTAGTTGCCCCCAGTTAGGTAAGCTGTAGGTAGTTAGGGCCCCCTTTATATAGGCTGCAAGCAGTTAGGGACCCCCTTTAGGTAGTATACAGGCAGTTAGGGCTTCCCTTGAAGTAGAATAGAGGCAGTTAGGGCTTCCCTTAGGTAGTATACAGGCAGTTAGGGCCTCCCTTAGGTAGTGTGCAGGCAGCTACGGCCTCCCTTAGGTAGTATACAGGCAGTTAGGGGTCTCCTTTAGGTAGTATACAGGCAGTTAGGGCCCCTTTAGGTAGTATACAGGTAGTTAGGGGCCTCCTTTAGCTAGTGTGCAGGAAGTCAGGGCCCCCTTTAGCTAGTGTGAAGGTAGTTAGGGCCCCCTTTAGCTAGATTGTAGGTAGTTAGAGCCCCCTTTATTTTTTGGCAGTCAGGGCCCCCTTTAGGCAGTCAGGGCCCCCTTTAGGCAGTCAGGGCTCCCTTTAGGCAGTCAGGGCTCGCTGTTAGGTAGTTAGGGCTCGCTGTTAGGTAGTTAGGGCTCGCTGTTAGGTAGTCAGGGCTCACTGTTAGGTAGTCAGGGCTCACTGTTAGGTAGTCAGGGCCCACTTTTAGGTAGTCAGGGGACCCTTTTAGGTAGTCAGAGGTCCCTTTAGGTACAGAGGTCCATTTTGTATCAGGGGCCCTATTAGGTAGCCAGGGGCCCCTGTTAGGTAGTCAGGGCTCGCTGTTAGGTAGTCAGGGGCCCCTTTTAGGTAGTCAGGGCTCGCTGTTAGGTAGTCAGGGCTCCCTTTTAGAGAGTCAGGGGCCCCTTTTAGGTAGTCAAGGCTCCCTTTTAGGTAGTCAAGTCTCCCTTTTAGGTAGTCAGAGGTCCCTTTTAGATAGTCAGGGGCCCCTGTTAGGTAGCCAGGGGCCCCTGTTAGATAGTCAGGGCTCGCTGTTAGATATTCAGGGCTCCCTTTTAGAGAGTCAGGGGCTCCTTTTAGGTAGTCAAGGCTTCCGTTTAGGTCGTCAGGAGCACCTTTTAGGTAGTCAGGGGTCCCTTTTAGGTAGTCAGGAGCCCCTGTTCCGTCGTCAGGGATCCCTATTAGGCAATCAGGGCTTGCTGTTGAGTAGTCATGGCTTGCTGTTGAGTAGTCAGGGGCCCCTGTTAGGTAGACAGGGGCCCCTTTTAGGTAGTCAGGGGCCCCTTTTAGGTAGTCAAGGCTTCCTTTTAGGTAGTCAGGGGTCCCTTTTAGATAGTCAGGGGCCCCTATTAGGTAGCCAGGGGCCCCTATTAGGTAGTCAGGGCTCGCTGTTAGGTAGTCAGGGGCCCCTGTTAGGTAGTCAGGGCTCGCTGTTAGGTAGTCAGGGCTCTCTTTTAGAGAGTCAGGGGCCCCTTTTAGGTAGTCAAGGCTCCCTTTTAGGTAGTCAGAGGTCCCTTTTAGATAGTCAGGGGCACCTGTTAGGTAGCCAGGGGCCCCTGTTAGGTAGTCAGGGCTCGCTGTTAGATATTCAGGGCTCCCTTTAGGCAGTAAAAAAAAAAAACATACAACTACTCACCTCAATCCCGCTCCTGGCCGGCTCCAGACGCTCCCCACCGGCTTTTAGTGGCGCCCGGCATAGGTGGCGCTGTGATGTGACGTCACAGCGCTGCCTACGTCACCAGAAGAAGTTCCGCTGACACCGCGCAGCCCCAGGAGCCGGGGACATTAGTCTCTGATCGCTTGGGACGCAGGGCCTGGGCCTTCAGGGACAGGATGCGGCGGCACTGCCTCCGGGGCCCACAGGAGCTCGGGGACCACCGGGGAATTCACCGATTCCCTGGTGGCCCAGTGGGAGCCTGCTCAAAGCCCAGTCTCATAACTTGGCTCCCAAATATATTAGTCTCTACTCCATTCTACAGGTTATCAATCCAGTCACTTTTCGTCTTTGTCTCCTGCCGACTTTCCAGATCCCTAATGTCTTCCACAAATCGTTGCTCAAAAAGTATATGCCTCCTATCGGTCCTCATAAGGAACCTCCCCCTCCTATTCAGGTAGAGGGGGATATAGAGTTCGAAGTTGAGCATTTATGGCCACATGTATGAAAACTGTTTAGGTCTAAAACTCATTTTTTTTGCCCATAGTAACCTATGGGCAAAAAAGTGAGTTTTAGACCTAAACAGTTTTCATACATGTGGCCCTTAGTGAATTCCTGAAGAGTCAGAAATGGTCTTCAATATCTTCTACTTTGGAGAGGCTATGGACCAGAGGAGCGCACATGGGAGCCTGCCTGGCGATCGTTAATGATTGAATTTTACAAAAAAATTTCTCTGAAGCCCGGTCCAGGTTCCAAGGTTCCGGTGCCTCCATGGCCACATGCAGCTAAATCAAATGGGCACCCACCCATTACGACGTTCTATTTTTTACATATCGCTGGGCCCCTTTTTGATTAGGGCCACTGACAGGAGTACTGCCCTACTGGTACCCCTGGCATCCATTTTACAGTAGCCTGACCCCAAAACCAGCAAAAATGCCCTAATGGTCACTGAGAATAAAATTAGCAAGAGCAAATCAGTATTTCAAAAAAGATTTTTGTGAAAAAGACATTGACTATCACTGTCTTTTACCGCAGCATGACCACAAAACCAGCACAGATGCCCTTATGGACCCTCAGAATAAAATTTGCAAGAAGAAATGAGTATTTTGAACCAATATTTTAGTGAATATGACATTGACTATCGCTGTCCTTTACAGCAGCATGACCACAAAACCAGCATAGATGGCGAATTTCTCAAAAATTTGGTTTGCCAGATTCGCCAAATTTCCCGTTAAAAAACAGCTATTTCCTGGCTGCGGAGAGCCTGTAGTATGTTGCAGAACATTGTGCCATGCTCAAATATGCATAGGGAGCGAGGTTTAGTCTTGATACAATGCTGTGTTTTAGTATGACACGCAGATGACAAGCACTGCTCTTAGAATCGCTTCACACTTCACTTCTCTGGGCAGTTACAGGGGCAAAATTGACCAAATAACTGAAGTGTGAATGCAGCCTGACAAGGTAATGTCAGTGCCAGCTGGAAAGAACCGAGCTTAGAGCCAAGATCCTACAATAGCGTCAAAGAGCGCACTCCTTTTGCACCAACATCAGATGATTCCACAGATTATGACAGAACCTGTTCTGTTTCACGCTGATACATGTAGAGCCCACCCTCCCCAAAAGAGTGGAGAGGGTGTCGGCAGTAATTTTGTGTTGACGTCATTGATCTTTTTGCCCTTCCTTTGATCCGTCAATCTCCACTTTCAATCAGTCAATAATTCATCAGTATTGCTAAAGCCAAAAATAAACAGGAGTTGATCCAAAACAGAGATGATCATTAAATGTTATATTTGTATGTCTTCTGTGTTCTGTATCCACTCCTGCTTTTGACTACCTAATCATCAGACAATCCTGATGCAAACAAAGGACCATGTCATACTGGCCTTATGGCTTCAATCGGTTGTTTGTCCTTTTCATTCCTTCTGACAGATTAAAAGAAGGGAAAAACTAAACATAGTGGCAACGTCATAGAGTGATGGAGGGTGGAAACAGCATTAGAAAACCAAAGAGTGCTCGAGTGAGACAGTGATCAGTTGGCAGCAGAATGAGTAGGCCACAGAGTGGCACAATTACAGAGTGTGGAGGTGGCAACAACATCATTAGGCCACAGAGTGGCAAATGAAAGGTTGAGAAGGTGGCAGCAACATCAGCAGGCCACAGAGTGGCACAATCACACAGTTTGGAGGTGGCAGCAACAACAATAGGCCACAGAGTGGCACGTGACAAATTGTGGAGGTGGCAGCAATGTCAGTAGGCCACAGAGTGGCAATTGACAAATTGTGGAGGTGGCAGCAACATCAGTAGGCCTCAGAATGGCAAATGACAGATTGAGGAGGTGGCAGCAACATCAGTAGGCCACAGAGTGGCACAATCACACAGTTTGGAGGTGGCAGCAACATCAGTAGGCCACAGAGTGGCACAATCACACAGTGTGGAGGTGGCAGCAACATCAGTAGGCCACAGAGTGGCACAATGACAGACTGTGGAGGTGGCAGCAACATCAGTAGGCCACAGAGTGGCTCAATTACACAGTATGGAGGTGGTGGCAGCAACAGCAGCAGCAGCATAAGGTTGGAGAGTGGCACAATGACAAATACTGGAGGTGGCAGCAACATGAGTAGGCCACAGAGTGGCAAATGACAGATTGTGGAAGTGGCGGCAGCATCAGAAGTCTACATAATGGCCTAGAGAAGAGTGGGGAGGTGGGTGACAATACCAGTCCCTGTTAAAGATGGTGGGTGGTAGATGGAGCAGCTGTCAGCAGATGTATGGCATCAGGCAGGTGGCAGCATCAGAATAGTAGCGGAAACAGGTAGCCAGAAGAATCCAGACTCATTTCTCAAAGTTTTGGTGAGGCTTCATGGCGGATCTAATCTGATGCATAAGGCATTGTTGTGTGGAAATCTTGGCCAATCCACGCCTGATTCATCTTAACAAACGTGAGTCTCTCCACATATATTTCGGGTGGACAAGCGAGTTCTCTAGGTAACTATGGCCCCCCCGCAGCACTTAACACCCACTCTGATGCACACTACTGGCCAGGCAGAAAAGCTTCTCCAGTGCAAACTTGGCAAATTGCAGCCACACATCCAGTTTGGCTGCCCAGTAGTCCAGTGGATCTTCTATGTGGGGTGGAAGAGTGCTTTCCAAGTAGGCCACCACCTGCTGGTTCAGGGTCTGCTCCAGGTCCTGCTGCTGGCGAGTACGCTCCTCACTAGGTGGGTAAAGGAAACTGCTCATCAACGACTCCAGATTTAGGCTGCTGCTGATGGAGCTGGTACTGCTCCTACCCCCCCCCCCACCTCCCAACAGCAGCCGTGGCAGTGGTACGTGAGTGCTGAGGAACCCACCGGTCAGACCTGTCAGAGGATGGACTATGGCGCAGATAGGCATCGGCCAGCTGACTACATAGGATTTCTCTATAGTACTTGAGTTTGTCCTCCCTCTCAGCAGATAAAAAAAAGGCTCCCATTTTGGACCGGTAGCGAGGGTCCAAGAGGGTGGAGAGCCCGAAGTCATCCCTCTGTCGGATGGTGACTATTTGGCTGTCACTAGCCAGGGAAATTAGCATGCAGCGGGCCATAAGTGCAAGTGACTCTGAGGGACTCCCTGCCTCCATCTTCACTGTATATTGCCACATTCACCATCTGTGCTGGTTTTGTGGTCATGCTGCTGTAAAGGACAGCGATAGTCAATGTCATATTCACTAAAATATTGGTTCAAAATACTTATTTCTTCTTGCAAATTTTATTCTGAGGGTCCATAAGGGCATCTGTGCTGGTTTTGCGGTCATGCTGCGGTAAAAGACTGTGATAGTCAATGTCCTTTTCACAAAAATCTTTTTTGAAATACTGATTTGTTCTTGCTAATTTTATTCTGAGTGTCCATTAGGGCATTTTTGCTGGTTTTGGGGTCAGGCTACTGTAAAAGGGATACCAGGGGTACCAGTAGGGCAGTACTCCTGTCAGTGGCCCTAATCAAAAAGGGGCCCAATGATATGTTAAAAATAGGACGTAGTAATGGGTCATCTACCTCGTCTTCCTCATCTCCCTCTACCTCCACCGGCTGCTCCTGCTCATCCTCTCCTATCACCTGAGTAGAAAAACCACTCATTTCGCCAGACACTGCTTTAGCTCCAATGTCCTCCTCCTCCTCCAGTTCAGCCCCCAACGGACTCATGTGGCCATGAGATGTTGTCGCCACGTCTTCAGTCCCCTGACCAGACAGATTTTGCATCATCTGTTCCAGGACATGAAGCAGTGGAGTGACATTATTCATCCTGTAGTCCTGGTGACTGACAAATAACGTGGCTTCCTCAAATGGCCTGAGCAAATGGCAGATGTCACGAATGAGCTGCCACTGGCTGACATCAAAATTACACAGGGGCATACTCCTGTCCGCTTGGACATCATTAAAAATCATGAATGGCCTTTCTCTGTTCATATAGTCGGTCCAACATATGAAGGCGGGTATTCCAACGGGTGGAAACATCACATATCAGCCTATGTTGGGGGAGGCCGTTCTGCCGCTGCAGCTCAATCAGGGTGTGCTTGGCTTTGTAGGAATGGATGAAGTGCATGAACAGTTTCCTGGCCATTTTTAGAATGTCTTGCAGATGGGTGAAAGACTTGAGGAACCGTTTGACAACCAGTTTGAACATGTGCGCCATGCAGGGCGCATGGCTCAGCCCTCCTCGGTGCAGCGCAGACATCATGTTCCTTCCATGTTCTGTCACCATGGTTCAGATTTGCAGTTGTTGCAGAGAAAGCCACACATTGATTTCGTGTTGCATGGCGCGGAGCAGTTCCTCCCCTGTGTGACTTTGTTCGCCTAGGCAAACCAGGTGTAGAACTGCATGATACCGCTGTGCCCTGCACATGTGGTATGATGGATCATCACTTAGACTTGCAGAGGCTGAGGTGGTAGAGGAGGAGGCGGACATTGGCGCAGGATCAGCAGTTTGACAACGTGGAGGAGAAAGCAACGTCTACTGTCCAAGCTGCTGGGGTGGCTGGGCAGGAAGCACATTCACCCAGTGGGCTGTAAAGGACATGTACTGTCCCTAACCGTAGTTACAGCTCCACACATTCGTGCTGCCATGCACCTTGGAAGACACCGATAGGCTCAAGGAGTGGCCCACCTTCTGTTCTACATATTTGTGCAGGGCTGGTACTGCCTTTGTTGAAAAGAAATAATGGCTTGGGACTCTTTACCTCGGTTCAGCACAAGCCATTAGTTCACCACTTGGAAAGGGAAGGACTGCAGTACCAACAATTTGGACAGGAGCACGGTCAGCTTCTGCACCTTAGGATGGTTGGACGCATACTGCTGTCTCTTGACAATCGCCTCGGTGAACGAATGTTGGCACCATGAGTGGCGAGGAGCATCTGGAACGGTGGATGATGGCAAAGACAAACAACTGCCTTCGGCAGAGGTGGTGGAATCTTGACTGGCTGAAATGGCATGCGTGCCACTGGGTGCTGCTGCTGTTGCTGCAGCAGGATGGACCACCACATCTGAGACACGTTTCTCCCAGGTAACTGGATGTTGATACTGCATGTGTTGACGCAGGACCGTGGTGCCAATGTTAGCTCCCTGGCCACGCTTCACTTTCTGCCCACAGATTCTACATATACACATGTTCGGCACCACTGGTGTCTTGGCCAAAAACTGCCACACTGCCTAGTAGGTGATTTTACCGCCAACGCTCCGCACTGACTGACTACTACCGCCGCTTCCTCGGTGAGCCCCTGTGACGCTACTTTCTTGGACCTGCAAAGTGGGTGGTCTACCCTGTGGCCGTAAGGCTCCCGACCTCGTGCTGCTGCCACCCTGCTGACTCACGGCCACACTACTGACTTGCTGGCTGCGCCGCTGCCTGACGTGCAAGCTGATGACCTCTTCTTCCGACGATGATGATGAAGTCCTTGCTTCACCCGGCTCCCAAGCGTAATCGGCTACATCGTCATCGATAAGTGTTTGCCCGTCACTGCTGTCCTCCTCAACAGTCTCGGTAGGCAGAGCCTGACCGCTTGCAACATAACCTCCCATGCCACTCTCCACATAACTATTTGACCACCTACTGCAAGAAGCAGCGGATGTCTGCGCCACCTCTTTGCTACCAAGTAGCTGCTGACTGTCCTCAAATAGTTCGTCCTTGCTGTATAGTGGCGCAGAACCCACCCCACATAGTAGTTCTCTGGCTGAGGGAACGGAATAGGACAGAGGCAGGTTGAGGACAGGTGAGGGCCCCTGACCTGCTCCCGGGCCATGCCAACTAAGGGTTGTGTCTGATGAACCCAAAGGCTCTTGCCTGGGGTGGTCAGATGTCATCTGGGAGGAAGTGGATGACATAGTCAACCAATCAAGAACGGTTGGCTTGGTGATCAACACACGGCCGCTAGATAACAATGGTAGCTCAGGCCTCACCGAGTCACCCCTGCTGCGACGTCCCCTTAATGTGCTGTGACCTGTGCCTGCTCCAGGAATGTTTGTGCCACTGCCACTTGCATGTGAAGAGCCTGCCACCTCTCTGTATGACATAGTGTTTGTTCAAAAAATTACAAATGAAGATATCTGTATATGATAAATACACACCCTATATTTGACTCCTAATTCCCCCACAAACAAGAGATTAAATTAACCCATAGGTATAAAATACCCTACAGAAATAACCAGATGAAATTCAGGCGTATATGGGGCAGAAATACACACACCTTGCATTTGACTCCAAATTACCCCAGAGACAAGAAGATAAATTAACCCTTTGGTATAAAAGACCCTACACAGTGAACCAGGTGGAATTCAGGGGTATATGGGGCTGAAATACACACACTGTATTTGACTCCTAATTCCCCCAGAAACAAAAGGATACATTAACCAGTGGGTATAAAATACCCTACACAGTGAACCAGATGGAATTCAGGCGTATATGGGGCTGAAATACACACACCCTGTATTTGACTCCTAATTCCCCCACAAACAAGAGGATAAATTAACCCCTGGATATAAAATACCCTACACAGTGAACCAGATGGAATTCAGGCGTGTATAGGGCAGAAATACGCACACTAAAACTTTTTTAGGGAGAATACCCCACAAACTAAAACAAACTTAATAAAAAACGCTGGTTCAGGAACAGTTGTGTATATGACACACAGTTGTGAAGGTCTTTTTCCCCAGTAGCTCAAAAAATGGGTTTGTTTTGCACAGAGTGCAATAAAGTGCTGCAGCAGATAGATGCTTGTGGCAGGAGACACACTGACAAGTGTCAGAATTTAAGATGGTGTCCGTATTTATAGGGCTGTGACATCACAGAAGCCCGCTGGATGCTGATTGGCTTCATGTCTGCACATGAAGGCGTTACTTTCTTCCTCCCATAGTTCTCTCCTCATGTCACGCCATGTGCTTGCGGCCATTTTAGAAAAAAAGACGATTCGTTCCCATGAAGTACCATAAACTTCGCCTTCGTGCAGAATCAAATTTATCCTGAAATTCCAAACTAATTCTACTTCGTTAGAATCAATTCACCCATCTCTAACTATCGCTGTCTTTTAAAACAGCATGACCACAAAAGCAGTAGAAAAGACTAGCAATGAGCGATACTATCCACAAAAGTTGAAATCGGCAAGGTTTTTACGTTTATCGGAAGTTCCTGATGACGCGATAGTTTCCGTGAAAATCTTAAATATAATCTTTATCACGTTTACAATTGCGTGTTTTTCAGCACTTCCTGTAATTTTGGCGGCCATCCAATCAGAGAAGAGCATAGAGCAGGGTGAGCTGGGTATAGGACGTCATGATTGGGCAGTGTATGGATCTCATAGGCTGCAAAAATCACATGACCTCGTTTTATGTATGCAACTGCATTTCCTGTTCAGCCACATTTCTTTCTGATGTGACTATAGAGCAACATGTCTGACTGCCTTTCCCAATAGCTGTTGTAACAGCTCAGAGAGGCAGTCTTCTTTTATACAAAAAATTATCCTTCTAGTTTTGAATCTTAGGATATAGTAAGATTATAGAATTTAAGTTCTGATTTAGTTAGAGAGAGACTTGTAAGGAAATCTAGTACTGTGTGCAGCCAAGGGGGATGGGTGGGGGGGGTGGCGGAAAGGAGGGTGTATATTGTGCAGCCTAGTCTCTCCTGTCCTGAACTCACATGGATTTAACACTTTGTGGCAAGCAGACCGCCCACCTGAGGTGAAATTGTCCCTTTTGTTTTTGCATTTCTATTGGTGTCTGGGCGTCCCAGTTTTTTGCCAATAGCCCCCTTGTACGCAAATTGTTTAACAGATATTTCATAGTAACTGCCGCCTGTTGTCAGTGGTGGCAAACCGCCATATGTAATCCATAGAACTGTTCAATACTTCTATTTCACTCAGTGCGTCTCAGTTTGGTGTTAAACGTGCACTTCTGCGCAAATTGTTTTACACATTTATTTCATAGTAACTGCCGCCTGTTGTCAGTGGTGGCAAAACCGCCATATGTAATCCATATAACTGTTCAATACTTCTATCTCACTCTGTGCATCTCAGTTTGGCGCTAATTGTGCACTTGTACGATAGTTTGTTGAAAACTATGCTAGTCCTACTGAGCAGTTGTAAATCTCAGGGACTGCAGGAAGAACACTGTTGATTTGGTGTTACGGTTCTTCCACCAGACCTCATTTCACAGATATTTGATAGAAACAATTCTGTTTCTAATCCTAGTTGGCTGTTGGAAATTAGAGGGATTTAAGAATACCTGTGATTTGCCATCTTTGCAGTGCAGTTTCTCAATAAGAGACTGTGAAAAACTCTTCCATACCTTTTAAATTTTTATCTTTTTGAACATGGAGCAAACTGCAGGTGGTAAGCGAGCAAAAAGGGGTGTAGGACATGGAGGTAGGGTACGAGAGAAGGTGCTCCTCCCAGTGCTGGCGACAACACGCAAGCCAGTGTATCGATGGTTGCAGGACCGTCAGGCCTGTCATCGCTGGGTGGGTGGCCTGTGAATCTCAGTAATGAACAGCATCGCCAATCTGTTCTTCAGTGGTTAATGCAACCTGCATCCAGCAGTTTTACCTCCTCGTCCCCCCAGTCACGGCCACGAATGTCATCATCATCATCGTCAGCATCCGTCCAACATGAAGTGAAGGCATCCCAAGTGTCAACTCCTGTACCCACCACTGTGGATAATCCATTTTCTGAAGACCTCTTTGATGAAACAATGTGATTGGGGTCAGAAGGCATTTCAGAAGATCAAGAGGTCAAAGAGGATGATTTTGTCTGCTCTGACGCCCATCAGAGGAGGAGAAGGAAGCCGGTCAGTCACCACAAATACCGAGCGGTCAGCAACGCCTTGCAGTGCCTGTTGCTTGTAGCCCGCGGCTCCAGGATGTAGAATGTCAGGACAAGAAAGTCACCTGTGCTGATGATGATAATGATGACATTGCTGATCCAACGTGGTTTTTTCAGCAGAATTGGCTTGTGAGCACTTCATCACTGGCCGAGGAGGAAGACAATGGGGTAGTGTCAGTACGGGTCCCGCCTCAAAAAGGGAGAGGGCGGTCGCACAAGTCCGCTGAGATTATTCCACCAACCATGATCAGCGGAAACACCGCTCCTCGCTTATTGCCGTCGAAAAGGTCCAGGACCTCTGAAGCCTGGGCCTTTTTTGATCAAGCCTCAGATTTGCCCAGTGATGTCATATGTCACATTTGCCATAAACGCATCAGTAGAGGGAAGAATCTTAAGTGTTTAACCACCACCAACATGTCTAGTCACATGCAGTGAATGCAGACTAACTTATGTCGTGCCCATCAGTCTGAACTCCATACTCTCCTTGGAACGGATTGCAGCATGGGAAACACCCAGATCCGGTGCATAAGTACAAACAAGCTTTATTAGTAATAACATATATATGTATAGCAGTACAAACAAGCTAAGAATTAGCTGGTATCAGCCGACGCATTTCGGGCTACCATAGCCCTTGTTCACAGCTTAATCTATATTAAAACATCATAGTTTAAAAACAAGAAACCAGCCTATCAAAGCCTACTTCCGTTAAGCATACTATCCAATGAGGTGAGTCATATCTGAGCGGACCTTCAGCACAGCTGGAGGAGTCACTACAAAAAAACGCATCCGGATGTCCACTGATAATGTGGATCGTTTGACTTTCATCAAGATGAATCATGCGTGGATCTCCGATGATGTTGTGGCTCCAATTGCCGAGGTCACCGATTAGTTGCCGGTCTACTTCACATTCCTCTTCCAAAATAAATGGTCCTCTTGAAAAAATGTTTTGAAAATGATCATTGCTTACTGCAATTTTTATTCTCAGTACCCAAACGGTCATTTTGCTGGTTTTGCGGTTAGGAGACTGTAAAAGACACCAATTGTACACGGTTTCATTAAAAAAACGTTTTCCATTTACTCACTTCTTCATGAAGATTTTAAGCAGGGTCAATGGTTTTAGGGTCATGGTGCTGTGAGATACAGCTATAATGAAGGTCATTTGGAACAGAAATGTGGGTTCTAAGTGGCATTTATTCCTCACAAATTTAAACAGTGGCTGAGAAGTCATTTTTATAATTTTTTGGGTCATGTTGCTGTGAAATACAGCTATACTACAGGTCCTATTGTAAAAAAAATGTGGTTTCTAACAGACATTTGTTCTTCACAATTGTCAACAGTGGCTGAAGGGTCATGTTTTGAATTTTATGGGGCATGGTGCTGTCAAAAACAGGAATAGGTAGGACACTGTTAATGGACACATATTGCAAAATGACTTGTTTTTGCAAGATCTTTAACATAGCTAGCAATCCCTGTAGTGAGACAACCCATTTAATACAATTAAAAAAAAGAGAAACAAAGACGTGGTGGGATTCCATCCTATTTTAAAAATGTGTTTTCTAGAATTAAACTACTAAAAAAATTGCATGTACAAAATAGCTGATACAGATATTCCTCCGAATTGTACAAGGGAGGTACAGGAAGACTTGAACAGATGTAGGTTATTTAGAGGACATGGTATATGGAGCACATTCGCCACCCCAAGAACAGAGACAATTTCCTCCAGCACATTGAGTAAAACGAGAAAAAGAAAGCCAAGAAAAAGGGCACTTGGGTGGAACAAGAGCGTCAACCACCAGCATTTCCAAGTGAAGCTCAATTGGTCCGCACTCATACGGAGGGGCAAACGCTCTCGTAGAGGCAGAAATTTCTCAAGCACTACCCAGGTCTTGACTGTGTACTGAGGAAGGCTGGAGGTCTTAGCTCACACTTCCGCTTCCGCACTCTGCTTCCGCACAACTGTTTTCGTTGCTGCGTCATAAGGGCATTTTTGCCATGTTAATAGATGATAGACGCCAGCCCTGGCTCTTACCACACCCACTGTAAATCCGGCCCTGCTAGCTGAACTTGCGTGTTAATAGATGATGGACGCCAGCCCTGGCTCTCACCACACCCACTGTAAGCTTGGCCCTGCCAGCTGAACCTCCGTGATCCACGTTTACAGCCTCACCCGCCTTGATCAGTATTTTCCTGGAACCCACTTTACAGTAGAATGCAGGATTTTCAGACAGGCCTCATTGATCTACTGGGGACATATGTTTCGTTTGCTTCACATTCTTATGTCATGGTGGAATAATGTCACCAGTAGAATGGCAAGCAGTTCTAGCAGCAGCAGTATTGGAAAACTATTTTTTTTTAATATAGTTTATTTCTTATTGCAATATTTTCTGCTGATGGTCCATAAGGGCACTTGTGTGGGTTTTTGGGTCATGCTGCATAACAGAATATGGATAGTCAATGTCCATTTCACTAAAATACTGCTTCAAAGACTACTTTCGGCACATTTTAATCTGTGGGTCATGCAGGTTTTCGGGTCATGCTGTGGTCCAGGACAGGCAAAGTCAGTATCCAGTTTAACTGAAATGGATGTTCAAATACTACTTTCTTCCGGCACTTTTTAATCTGTGGGTCATGCAGGTTTGAGGGTCATGCTGTGGTACAGGACAGGTATAGTCAATGTCCAGTTCAACTAAAATACTGCTTCAAGTACTACTTTCTTCCACCACTTTTTAATCTATGGGTCATACAGGTTTGGGGGTCATGCTATGGTACAGGACAGGGATAGTCAATGTCCAAGTCAAATAAAATGGTGGTTCAAAGACTAATTTCTTCCGTCACTTTTTAATCTGTGGATCATGCAGGTTTGAGGGTCACGCTGCGGTACAGGACATGGATAGTCAATGTCCAATTCACTAAAATACTGGTTCAAATAATACTTTCTTCCGGCACTTTTTATTCTGAGGGTCCATAAGGGCATCTGTGTGGATCTTGGGGTCATGCTGCATTAAAGGACAGGGAGAGTCAATGTCCATTTCACTAATAGTGGTTCAAATATTTGTTTCTTCCGGCACTTTTTATTCTGAGAGTCCATCAAGGACATCTATGCTGGTTTTGGGGTCATGCCCCTGTAAAATAAACCAAGAGTAAAGGTCTTAATGAAAAAAGTGTATTTGCCATGCTTCAAGGCCATCAAAATGAACAGCGGTTACTGGGTGTCCACCCTCCTTGATCCACGTTCCAAATCAAAAATGAGCAATTTCGTTCCACCCACACAAATTAACAGTAGAATGCAGGAATTTGAGACAGGGCTCGTTGACCAACTGGACCCCCTAGGGCCCTGGCAGTTGAACATCCGCATTCCCGGTTGGGACATTCTTGCTGCCAACACATATGTGACGAGATGTTGGTCCCTGGTGCAAAAAGTGATAGGGGTCTACTGTCAGTTGCCATATGCCATTTCCAATACCAGTGTCTTGTTTTGTGTGAAAGGGGCCACTTTGCAGCTGCTACCGCTGTACCTGCTGTGGCTACGCCATCCTCATGTTTTCGGTTAGCCATTAACAAAAAGAATTATTTTACCCATGAATTGTTTTCGTGATTTTTATAGTAATTTGTTTGCAAGATGTAGCACATACCAGTTTTCTTTTGGGATGTTTAATTCCAGTTTTCCCCTCACCTTTTTGGGGTGTAAGAATGAAGTGTCGTTCCCCCCCCAAGATTTTAAGGTACGGGAAAAAATCTGCTATCGCTATTGACATGTAATTGCCGTTTTCATTGAAAACCATTGTTGACACAATCGCTCATCCCTAGAAAAGACCTTTCGGACATTCAATAAGATTAGCAAGAATAAAAGAGTATGATAATCAAGCTTTTTTTTAATACGACATTTACTATTGGTGTCTTTTACATGACCGACCAAAAAAACCAGCAAGTCCCTTTTTGCCCATCAAAAAAAAATATGCAACGAATGATATTTCAAACAAGATTTTTTGAATAGGACATTGCTACGTTTTTTTTACAGCACATGACAACAAAAGAAAACAAAAATGCCCTTAGGGAAAAACCAAAAAAATTTTGCATGAAAAATGCAGACTATTGACGGGGCGGTCCGATGACCAGAAACAAGGGACTGAACATGTGCGAATGCCGGAAGGTGGCTAAGACCTCGACCCTTTCCCTCAAAGAGGTCAAGCCCTGGGACGCTTGTGAATTTTTCTGCTATACAGAGTTCTTGCCCCTCCTATAAAATTCGAAAAACCTTAGGTAGCACCATTACCCTTATGTTAAAAAACAATGAAAATTTTTCAAAGGATATTGTCACATTATGCCCTAAACTCTTCGGAAATGGGGTTTATGGAGTTCAGGTTTTTTCCTGAGGCGGACGAAGTGAGCTTCACTTTGGGAACGCTAGGCGCTCCCTTCCAACCAGGTGCCCTTTCCTTGGGTTCCTTTTTCTTCCTCTGTTTTTCCCTTTACACGCTGGGGGAACTATCTCTCTCTTTGATGGTAATTTTCCACACGGACGGTCCCCTTTTGGTAAGGGTTTTGATTGATTTGCTTATTCACAATTAGACCCGAGCTGTGTTTAAAATTGTAATCCTCCAGTCTTGCCATGATACATTTAGGTGGCATGCCTTTTTTTATGGTGCCCATACCCCCAATGTACACAATGTGTTTCTTGTTGTGCGCATTATGTTTACAAAGGCAGAAATTCATTTAGGAAAGGGGCTGGAAACAAATTTTTGGGGTTTTACGGGCCCTTTTTCCCCGTGTTTAATCTTTTGCCCCTTGAAAAGGTGAGCCCCCCAAAGAAGGAAACCGGCTTTCCTTCTCCCCCTCTGAGGGCATCAGCTTTGGCTTAAGCAACAAAATCATCCTCTTGGGCCCCTTGATCTTTTGAAATGCCTTTGACCCCCCCGCATTTTGTATCAAAAAGGGTTTCAGAAAGGATTTTCCAGTGGGGTCTGTTTATTTGGGTGACATTTGGCCCCCTCTTTGCTTCAGTTTGGATGATGAGAATGATGACCATATTTTTGTGGCCGTGCTGAAAGGAAAGGGGGTTTAAAACCCCTGGATGGGGGGGTGTTAAACCCCTGAAGAACAGATTGACACTGCTCTTCGAAATGAGAGACAGGGGAACCCAACAACGATGACAGGCCTGTTCAAAAATTAATTATTGAAAAGGTCTGAAAGATTGTTCACAGTCTTTATGAAGAACTGTACACAAAGACAGCAATTCACAAGACTTCTTAAATCCCTATAATTTCCTACCTGGCAACTAGGTTTATAAACAAAAAAGTTTCTATCGACTATCTGTGAAATAGGGTCTTATGAAAGAAAACGGTCTGGTTACTGGCTACTCTCCAAACTGCTGCAGGAGTTGAATTAGATGAGGAGCTGCGTAGCTATAGTCAAGTACAGGGGTAGCAGCTGCTTGGGTTCCTTTGACAGGTAAGAAGATGCCGGTATTGGAAATTGCACATGGTAACTGGCAGGAGACCCCTATCCCTTTTTTCACCAGTGCCGAAGAACATCTCATTTATGTGGTGGCAGCAAGAACATCCCAACGGGGAACACGGAGGTTCAGTAGGCAGGGCCGTAGTTATAGTGGGTGCGGTGGTAGTCAGGGCTGCCATCAGTCATCTATCAACTGTTTCAGGGCCCCATGCAGCTAACTCAAATGGGGCTCCCACCCATTACTAGTTGCTATTTTTAACATATCACTGGGCCCCTTTTTGATTAGGGCCACTGACAGGAGTATTGCCCTATTTGTACCCCTGGCACCCCTTTTACAGTAGCCTGACCTCAAAACCAGCATAAATGTCCTATGGACATCAGAATTAAAATTAGCAAGAAGAAATCAGTATTTGAAACAAGAATTATTTGAAAAGAATCTTGAATATTGCTGTCTCTTACAGCAGCAGGACCCCAAAAGCGGCAAAAATGGCCTTTCGGACACTTTAAAATTTTGAGAAAGAAATGACTGTTTGAAGCAAGATTTTTTAGAATAGGACTTTGACTATTGATGTCTTTTACAGCAGCATGACCCCAAAACCATTGACACTGCTTAAAATTTTCAAGAAGAAATGAGTAATTGGAATAGGGTTTTTTTTTCAACAAAATCTTTACTATGTGTTTTTAGGAGGTTCTCCTGACCACAAAACCAGCAAAATGAACCTTTTGGACACTCGTAATACAATTAGCATCAAGAAAGGAGTATTTGAAAAAAAGTTTTTTTCAAAGAGGAATGTGTAGTTCAACATTGTGAAGAGACATGCTACTAATCGGTGACCCTCGGGCAACTGGGGTGCAACAAATCAGGATCCGCTTGATTTATTTTGATAAAAGTCAAACAATCCACATTCTCAGGGGAAGCGGATACGTTTGTCAGTTTATCACTTCCGCCAACTGTGTGAGGTCAGTTCCAAAATGACGTGGTGCTTGGCAGGATAACACTTCTATGGCTGCAGCAAGCTTGAGCATTCATCCATTTTGGACACCCAGAAGTCGATTGGTTCCGGACCATGTCCAAAAACATCGGTGTTGAGATGCAGGTAGTCGTGGACCATGGTCTTAAGGCAGTCTCTGTGTGTCTCATTTGTGCCCTGTCTTACTGCGTTGGTGAGGTGATAAATAATGATTGCCACAGGTCACCCATTACGTTTCTGCCACAATGCCTGCGGCTGTTGCTGCTGCTAATACGGCTATTTGCCACTCTACTGCTGTCACGTTACTGACGTTGTTCCTCTTTGGAACATTAAGAATGTGAAGACGATGCAACACATGTCTTGAGTTGATCTATGAGCACGGTTCAAATTCCTGCATTATACTGTCAATTTAGTGTAGGTGGAAGGAAACTTGCTGATCTTTCTTTTTTGTTAACGTGGATCAAGGAGGGTGGCCACCCAGTAACTGCTGTTCATTTTGATTGCTTTGATGAGTGGATCATGTTGCAGGTAATGGAGCACTCATGTGAGAGATGCAGCCAGGGTTTCCCAAGACTCGGGGTCGAGGGGCACTAAACTGATCTTCCTCGACTTCCTCCTCCACCTCAAATTGGTGCCAACCTCTTTCCACCGTAGGGACATCGGTAACGTCGGTGTACAGCCATGCCTCAACATCCTCGCAGTTCCTCATCCTCAGCATCAACACAGCCCTGGCTAGCCTCATTTGTGTACTCTGATAGGTGAGGTGCAGCCCTGGATCCAGAACCACTGCCTAACGAAGACCTATAACGTTGGGAAACAGTTGGGCCTTCTAGGTCTGACGTCGCTCGGCGAATCTGAGGCTTGGTCAAAAAAGACCGAGGCTTCACAGGTCCTGGACCTCTTCGACGGTGATAACCTAGTAGCGGTGTTTCCGCTGCCACCACTGACCATGGCTGGAGGTTTAATGTCAGCAGAATTGTACGACCGACCTTCCCTTTCTGAGCCGGACCGCACTGGACACTACCTATCAATTTCCTCCTGCGTCCATGATGAGGCGCTCGCAAGCAAATGCTGTGAAAAGACCATGTTGATCCGTAATGTCATTATCAACCATCATCATCATCCACAGCTGACTTCCTGTACTGACAGTCTACATCTGAAGATGCGGGGTAGTAGCCACAGCAACTGCAAGTGCTTTGCTGACCGCTCGGGATTTCTGCCGAGCTGTCCTGCCTTCCTTTTACTTGAGGGCATCAGCGATTGGACATCAGAGCAGGGCAAAATCATTTTCTTTGGCCTTTGTCTTTTTAATGCCCCTTTTGACCCCCCAAATGCGTTGGTCATCAAAGACCCCTTAAAACCCTGGATTATCCCCGGGGTCTGTACTGGGGTTTACATTTGGATGCGTTTGTTAGGTTGGATGATGCTGACGATGATGAGACGAAAAATTTTGGGGCCACTAGAGGGCGAGGAGGTTAAAACTGCTGGTGCAGGTTTCGTTAACCAGAAAAAACGATTTGGGGCGGGTTTTTTTACTGAGAATCACAGGTAACCCGGGCCCGGGGGAAGGCTGACGGGCCTGCAATGCGAGTGCTCGTTTGGTGTTGTCCGGAGCACTGGAAGGAGCGCCTTGTTCATGCTCGAGCTCCCCGTCCTAACCCCCCTTGCTTTCTTCCACCTTACTTCGTCCTTTTTAGAAAGATTAAATATTAAAAAGGGCTAGAAAAATTTTTCACAGCCCTTATTGAAGAACTGTACGAAAGCAGCAACCAAGGTTCTTAAATCCCCGTAATTTTCCAACTGGCAATGGATTAGAACGATTTTTTTCATTGAAAATCTGTGAAATATGGTCTTATGGAAAAAATTGTCACGAATCAAAAGTGTTTTTTCAGGCCTTGTAATTTTTCAAAAAGCCAAATGCACTAGCAATAGACTTTTTTTTTTTACCGGTATCTTGAAAGTGGTCTTTTCCCACAATGACAAACAGGGGTACAAAAAGTAAATTTTTTTTGGATTTAAAAAAATGTGGTCCTTTCTAAACCCCGGGGAGAAAAAGAATTTTTTTCTAGGGAAAATTTCTGAAGTGTTCTTTTCCCACAAATAAAACCAATAGTACAAATAGAAAATTTTCTACAGATTTCTAAGGGAAATGGGTCTTTTCTGACAACCAGGGGGAGAAAAAAATTTTTTTTTTGGATATCTATGAAATTGGTGTTGTGGAAAACTCTGACAACAACAAACAGTGTTCTTCCTTCAGTCCTTGTAATTTAGAATGCCCAAATTGGTAGCAATTGACTTATTTTACGAAAGCAACAATGTGGTCTTTGGAAAAAAACATTTAAAGGGTTATAACAGGTATTTTTCGATGGAATATCTTAGAAATGGGTCTTTGGGGAAGGGGTATTTTACCCGTGTCCCCCCAAAAAAAAATTGTGCTATGAAAAGGGGACAGATGAAGTTTTCTGCCAAAAAAACTGTGCTAAAATATTTCTGTTTTGGGGGGTCCTTTTTTAACTGCGCACCACGTTGTGGCCCAAGGAAAGACTTTTCCAGAATAAAACTTTAGAACAGGGATTTCTTATGGGATTTGTAGCTGTGTTGATGCAGAAGTATCCCCCCAAAAACCCAAACGGTCCTTCCCAAGAAATGTGCAGGAATTTTAGGCAATGCAGAAATAAAATTGTGTATTACAGGGGTTTGATTTGGGAATATAGTAGTGTTGTGTTGATGCAGAAACGCCCCTGGTCCAAAGGCCCCCTCCCCCCCCCCCCCCCCCCCGAAAACTGAACTGAGGAAGTTTAGGGCTACAGTGTATCCAATCTTGAGTATTCTGTTAGAATTGCCTTAATCTGCTGTACCTAACTAATAATCTATCTAGCGCTTTTCCTTTATGAAAAAGCTGGCGTTGGTGTCTGCCCGCTTTTAAAAAAGTGGTGGAGAGAGAGGTTTCATCAGTTCACGTCGGAAGCTAATGCATCCATCAGGGGACAGTGAATAGATAAAACAGGTCATGTGATTTTAGCAGCAAAAAAGATCCCCACACCCCCCACTGGTAACGTTCTTGACCCCCCCTCTGTGTTCTGCTCTGATTGGCTGGCCGCCAAAAGTACAGGAAGCTGCGAAAATGGTGCATACTGACTCTGTGATCATGATTGTTGATAAGATTTTAAGGGAAAAGATCAAATTGAATCCAGAACTAGATAAACGTGAATATCGGTGGGATTTTAACTTTTCTCGATTAAATCGCTCATTACTAATGATGACTTTAATCCACAGCTGTTCTCAGCAGAAATTGCCACACAGATATCTTAGGCTCCTAAGGGTCTGTCTACACAGCAATGATTAACACACAGTTTCTGACACGGATTCTGATTCTCAAATCTGTCAAAAACCGACTATAAAACCTTCCCAATAGAACTCAATAGAAAATCTGAGTTGTAGTCCACACGACTACAGATTTCAGAAACTGTCAGATTTCACAAAAACTTGGTACATGTTAATTTTGCCACTGTATTTTAGGTAAAAAAAAGTATCTCAAACATTTCTATGTCAGATCTGTATCCAAAACTCCATAAAGATGAATGGGACTTTTTTTTTTTTTTTTACAGTTTTCTGACTGTAAATCTGGTGGGGAAAAAAACAATCTAAAATCCACATTGAAAAAAAACAACAAAATACTCATTGGACAACGCACTTTTAGGATTGTGGATGTACCCTTACGTTTCCAGCACTCTCTCTACATTTCATCTAGTTCTATACAAACTCATGTCCACAGAGCTTCAAAGGGTAGTAATGCTGCCCTTGAATGCTTTAAAGTGGGCTTCAGGGAGATTACCGTATGTAATGCAGCTACATCAAAAGTTTTTACATGAGCCTTAACCTCTTTTTACATACCATTCCATTCCCTCCTTTTTAAATACCACATCCCCTTTTACATACCCACTAATATCACCTTTCCCATTATGGGAAAGCCGAATGACTGCTGTGGGGGATGGAAGTGGTGTCACACAGCTTCCCTCGAGGCTGGAGGAAAACGGGGTGATTCACATCATTGCATTGGGTAAAAAGAACAGATGCCTGTGCTGGCAAATTAAGAACCCAAGTTTTCTCCTGTACAGCCTGCAAGTCCATCCAAGAGAGAAGATGTAGTTCAAGAGGTGAGAAGATGAATTATCTTTAATATCTTCTGGGTCTTTTTTCCATCTGACAAATTGGCAATTTAAGTTCCTCAGACATCATCCAGGAGAACTGCATGGAACAGTACTGATATAGAACTGGTGGGACCAATGGATCACTATGTCATTTGTTGAGGATGATGCTTAACAGAGAACAAGCAGTCAGTGATGGCTTGCGAGTAAGTGTGGTTTTTGTTAACATGCCTCTGTTTCGTCTTCAGCTAAGCTGTTTCGAGGTATATTGCCTTAAACATTAGCACCTTATTCGATGAGATGGTAAAATAGTTGAGATTTGCAGATAGAAGTTAATTTAATAGAAAAATTGAACAGTGGGCCATTTTACTTATGCATTTATCTTTTAACAAAAAAGTATGAAAATTTTTACACTTACTTTTTTTTCAAAAACATTTTTTCCCTACGTGAACGAAAAAAAATGCCTCTTGTTTTGGTAAAAAAAAAAAAAACGACATACCATCATGATTTGGGGCATCCGGGCATTGGGGTTTTTTCAGCAGCTTTTTTTCGGGTGACGTGGGATAAAAGATTCCATTTTTGTTTCCCCCAAAATTAATTTTTGTTTTAGCAGGTCATCTCCCTGAAAAGCAATTGTTGTCACTCGATTGGACATTCTCTGAGCATATCGCCTCTGGACAGGGCTGCAATTAAGACCAGAAATGTATTAATTATATTAAGAACTTATAATAAATGCATTTACCTATCTACGTAAAACAACTAAGAAGAATATTAAATTAGACATATGTCAAAAGAATCCAAATTAAATGTTCACATCAAGTTCTGGCTATACAACTGAAGTATTTGCATTGTATGCAAAAAAAAAAAGTAAAAAAATCAGGGGGTTGTCCCACGGCGGGTTTTTCAGTGGGTTTTAAGACGGTTTTCGGTTTAAAAATGTCTGAAAATACTTAACCCCTTTTTAATTTTTTTTAATGAAAATTCATGCAGCAGTCTACACTGCACGGATTTTATGGGGAGGGTTTTTTTTTGGCACCGTGGGTGCTAAAAATTAGAAATTTAATTTTTACCCTTTTTTTTTGGGTAAAGAGTATATGTCAGTGGTTAGGGGACGGGCGAATCCGAAAACCCGCACACAAAATCTCCTCAAAACCCGTACAAGTGAGTGGGCGAAATTCCAAAAATTCGGTTCGGATTTACGAATGTCCCGACAAAAATAAATTCGGTCCAAATTCTTTGGGGCGATGGTAAAAAAAAAGTATTTCCAGGTGACGAGCCTGCAGGGTGCTGGAAAAATTGTGCCATGCTTAAAAAAAGCAGAGGGAGCTTTGGGTTTTGGGCTTCATACAATGTTGTGTTTTGTATGACTGACAGATGCCGCCGCTTTAGGGAAACGCTTTACTATAAAATTCCCCGGGACTTAAAAAGGCAAAATGACCAAAAAAAAATAAGCGGGAAAGTAGTGATAAAGATGACAGCGAAAACGGAAAAAAACAAACTGAGATCGGTGGAACATTAGGCAGAGTGTGGGTGGGGCGGCGGCGCAGCCGCATGAGGTCAGCAGTGGCACAATGACATTCTGGAGGTGGAAAAACAGGAGTAGGCCACAGGTGGCCAATGACACAGTGTGGAGGTCCGGGAGCGCAGATGAGGGCAGACAGTGGCACAATGACTTTGGAGGGTGGAAAACGTTTTTAGACACAGAGTGCACATGACAGAGAGGGGAGGTGCGGTGGGGAAACAGCATGAGGTCAGACAGTGGCACAATTTTTTTTTTTGGGGGTGGCAAAAAAATGGAGTAGGCCAAGAGTGGCCCAAAGACAGAAGTGGAGGTGGGAGGCGCAGCTTTAGGTCAGGAGTGGCACAAAGACACAGTGGGGGGCACGGAGCAGCGCATGAGGTCAGACAGTGGCACAATGACATTCTGAGGTGGCAAAAAAGGAGTTGGCCCCGAGTGGCACAATGACCAGTGTGGAGGTCACGGAGCAGCGCATGAGTTCAGGGCAGTGGCACAATGTATTTTGGAGGTGGCAAAACGTAGTAGGCCCCGGTGGCCAATGAAAAGGGGTGGAGGTGACGGTGGCAGCAGCATGAGGTCAGCGTGGCCAATGAATTCTGGAGGAGGCAAAAAATGGAGTAGGCCACAGGGGTGGCCAATGACAGAGAGTGGAGGTGATGGGGGGCAGCAGCATGAGGGTCAGGAGGGGCCTGACACAGTGTGGAGGGCCGGCAGCAGCAGCATGAGGTCAGCAGTGGGACAATTTAACGTGTGGAGGGACGCAGCGCGCTGAGGTCAGACAGTGGGGAAAATGACATTTGGAGGTGGCAAAAACAGGGGTAGGCCCCAGATGGCACAATGGGCAGTGTGGGGGTTTACGGCAGCAGCCCCAGAGCAGCATGAGGTCAGACAGTGGCAAAAGACATTTTTGGAGGTGGCAAAAAAAAGAGTAGGCCACAGGTGGCACAATTTTAATTTAAAAATCTTTTTTTTTATACGCCAAATTTTCGCAGACTTTCAATGTGAGGGTATAATTACAGCAAAAGCAGAATTTCACAGTGAATTTCAAAAGGGGAAAAACAATGGTGTGAGGGCCTTTTCTGCAAGGCTTAAAATCAAAAAGGTGTGGGGGAAAAAAGGGGGGAGAAGTCTAAATTTACAATGGCCCAAACCCTGCTTTATAAATATGGGGGGGTTTACTAAAAATTTGGTGAACTGCCCAAAGACTGTACATCATTAAGATAAATCCCGTGATGCCCTAGTGTGGGGGGTGACAAATGTGTGTGATAGAGGTGGGGGGGTTTAAAATTTGGGTTTGGTAGGGCCCGCTGAGAAGATGGTTTTCAGGACACTCTTAAAACTGCGAAAGGGGGGGTTGTGCCTGATGGTAAGTGGTAGGATGTTCCGAGAAAGGGTTTCAGCAGTGCAAAATCTTGAAGAGGGCTGGGGGTTCGGTGATTGTAGTCTGTAGTTTGATGTCCCTAGTGGGGAGAGGCGGGGGGTGGGAGACAGAGATGAGGGAGGAATGTATGGGGGTGCAGCATGTGGAGGTGAGGGGTGATTAGTTTATGTGTATTCTGTTAC
>JAODAL010019523.1:0-71790 GCA_025379985.1 Phyllomedusa bahiana | reverse complement strand
AAAGGTGCGGGGAGGCGGCCCGGTGGGGGCAGACGAGTCGCCGGTTTGCATCATGGCCGCTAGTGGGATGCGTTGACTTGCGGGGCGACAGCTGTAGTGAATGTCCCGGAGATTAGGCAGAGGTACCCTGGCGGAATCCATGGCAGTCTGTACTGTAACGGTGGAGTGGATCCGCTGGACCAACGCAGAGCGATGATAGCTAAGCCACGCCAGGGAACGGAATCTAAGTAGCCCCCGGTTTCCCCAGAGCCCGCCGCAAAGCGGGATGGACTTGCTGCGGCGTGAGGCTACCAGGTCGTTACCCCTGACGTGATTTGCTTGCGATGGCGGCCGGGGTACAGCGTGGTACAGAAACGTAATCCGGAGGCGTAGTCGGGACAGGCAGAAGGTCAGGGCAGCAGCAGAGGTTCGTAGTCAGAGCGGGAGACGGTCAGGGCAGGCGGCAAACAGGCAAGGTCAGGAAACGTAAGCAAGCGGACTGGTACACGGGTAATCAATACGGAACTCCAATACTCTCTAACGCAACAAAAACACACCAACAGACTGGCAGGAAGTACTGGGGGCGGATACCTTAAATAGGACCAGCGCCCGACAATAACCAATTATCGGGACACTGGCCCTTTAAATTTAGAGAAGCCGGCACGCGCGTGCCTTAAGCGGCGGCCACGCGCACGAAGCCCGGGACAGGCAGGCGCGGCGTTCACCGGAGCGCGGCCAGGTAAGAGAGGCGGCGCCGAGGCAGCAGAGGGGTGGTCGCGGGACGCCGCAGCCGCCGCGCCAGACCCCCCGCGAGCGGGAAGATGGTCGCGGGGGGCAGCGGTGCCCGCGACCCCCGTGACAACTTCATGGGCACTGTATGGAGCTAATAATGATCTTAGTGTAATGGTTTATATTCAGCACTAGCATGATGATATTATTCAGTCATTTTATGGTGGAGAGATGTGGTCATGGTATGGCAGCATTAATTGGTTCTTGTATATTGTTGTTATTAATGATATTGGTATTGGTATATTAATTTGATAAGTAACAGTATGATGTATTAGTCATGATATGGTAGCGATATATGGTGGTATTATCTGGTCTTTGTATATTGTTGTTATTGGTAATATAGGTCTTTGTATACTGGTTTGGTCAGTAATATTGTAATGGTATTAGTCACTTTATAGTGCAGATATGTAGTGGTAATGTTGTGGTATTAATAGGGCCAACTACCCTTAAAGGTAATACTATAGTAAGCCCAAATTGCTTGTTATATCCGGGCCGAGTAACTGACACAGTCTGTGAGAAGCCGAATCAGATACACTTCATTGGGGCAATCCAACATAGTTTTAAGAACAAAGCTTTGGCAAGTTTCCCAGTAGCATTCATCACTGTCAGTTAATCTTTCAAACAAATTGGATCTATCTTTGGCATATGACCAGGAATATTCTGTATATTTCTCTCCACATTTGACCAGGAACTGAAAGCTTTCAAAAGAATAGTTGATTCTTCTCTCGGGCTGTGTAAGGAGAACCTTAAGTAAGCTAATAAAATGGCTGAAGAGTTGGTAAAATGGTTGAAGCATTGATCATAGAGGAGAGCAGACATACCTCTCTGCTATCTAATACCTATCAATTCCCTCCTTTTGTGATACAGATGAGTCTATTCTAAATCCGGACAGGTTTTTTCTATCCCTATCTTACTTGCCCAACAGCCCAAGTGACTGCTGACAACTTGTTGATGGTCTCTGACCTATGCTATGGCAAGCCCTGTAAACACAACTATCTTGATCCACGTCTGCTCTTTTTTTGCTCATCGCCATTTCAAAATAGGTGCACTTTGCCCGTGTTTCTTTGATCCTTTGCATGTCTTTGAAAAACAACTGAAAATAGCTTTAATCATCACATATATTAAAAGCAATAGCATAAACCTTGCAACACACCTTATATTATTTCTATAAGCAACCCTCTTAATCCTTTAAACCAATTTACTTGGTTATGGAAGGAAAAGGTGTCATTCTACCAACTATCTAAATTTTTGCATAATCATAGAATAAAAAAACAAGGTGCTGACTATTTTGTTGCCTACACTCATCTGGACCACATGTGGCCTACCATCCAGTCTCTGTTTGTTATCTGCAACCCTCTTGTGTAACATGTGTCTAGGAAACCTGAGTGGGTCTATCAGCAGATATGATAAATGTAGCTGGGGTCAACCAGGCCAATGTGCAGAATCCACTAACACCTACAGGTAAACACTTCAGGGCCTTGTATCCAATAAACTTCAGGAGGCAAATCCCAAAAGGCAGAATGTTGTAACAATAGCCAGTGTGCTAAGTCTACGAGGATTGTCACATTTTTCAACATACACCACCCTGGTGCCTGTCCAATAGGTACCTGGAATCTGAGTTTCCACAGGTGGTACTGCCAGGTGTATATACCTGAGTCTTCATTATATGGGAAATTTCCAGGAAATTTAGCACGCATACTCTTATTTCCTTCAGGAAACAAGCTCCCATATTCACAAGTGATATTATGTATATATCTTTTCAGAAGGGAGGGTTTAAATTCATCTAGGGTGTCACTGGTAGCTTTAAAACTTATCTGAAAACCCTCGGACTGGAGCTCTACAAAGTTCTCTTTCCTCCTCCTATTCTGGGGAGTCCATCTACCCCCCTTAAGAGCCATATACTGGCTACTACCTTTTCGACTGGAAAAATTTCCTTGCCACCATGGGAACGATATCCATCCTACTACAGGGATGGCTACTGTGGTGTTTTGCAACTTAATGATCCTTGTCTCGTTATCTGCCAATTTATCTGAACAGTATCCCCATCTCATCAACTTTTCCCATGATACAGATATGGCCAAATATGGGAGATTTTTAGCTGATACAGGATAAAGTGTACATAGCCAACAATTAGGTAGATTGGTGTAATGATATATTCCATCCCATATTACTGTATGGTGTTTTAAGAACCTGTTCTCATGGTTGTTCTGTGTACTGTATATAGGAAAGAAAATCCTTCAATGGCAATAGGCATCAAACATAAAAAAAGAAAGTAAAACATTTTCTCTTTTCTACTCCCCTGCTGGTGGTGCAATCACAGGTTTGCAATGACTGTCATTTATCCAATTTGGTTTTCCTTCCAGCTATACTGCGTGGGCTGTAGTCAACAACACCTGTTATGGACCTTCGTACTTAGCGTCAAAACTCCCTCTAACGTGCTTTTTGGTTGCCACCAAATCTCCAGGTTGCAGTTTAAGACTCCCTTTGTCAGTATCTGGATCTGGAATGGAAGTGTACACTTGCTTATGTACCTGAGTTAGCCAGGCATATAGTGCTGAAACATACTAGGCCAGCTCACCATGGGGAAGTGACAGTTGTTGAGGAAAGTACAGACCCAACCAGTATCTCATATGTTGAGAGCTTAGTTTTCCTTGTTAGGAGTGTATTGGACAGAGAACAATGCATGTGGCAAGAACTCTGTCTATGACTTTCCTGTCTCTTCCATGACTTTTCTAGTTTTCAACTTAAGATTATTATTTAAGCTCTGGCTTGTTGTACTCCCAAACTGTTCAGCACTTCAGACATCACCTCACCTGAGAAATGTGTTCATCTGTTTGATTGAATCACCTCAGGTACTCCATACCGGCATTTTACCTCAGAATTATTTTTTCTTGCTGTGCTCTTGCGTGGCACTTGCCATGGGGGGGCTTCAGGCCTCAGAAAATAGATCAAAACCCAAACAAACACTGCTCATATACCCACAATACCCCACTTTTGGCACTTATGCAATAAAATCTAATTCACTGAAACGGATTTACCATTGTTTTTTTGGGGAAACCCTTTTACAGTTTTTCCGGGGATTAAGCACGGCAGTCATGCGGACTGGAAAAATCGTATCACTGCACCTGACATACTCGGTGCATACTACACTTTTGTGATCATGTCCATCATAGCTTGGATGACAAATGTGACTGTCCATTTATAGCTTGTGCCATTAGAGGATACAGAGCCATAGTTAACACAGTTCGAGTTCCCACCATTTGCAGTCCTTCGGGAGTAATCCGTGCACCTGCCCTAGACCGGGCCTTTTTTTTCTGCATCTGCTTGCTGCGGAAGGTTTTTAAAGGGCCTAAAGCGCACTGGGTCCTAAAACCCCCGTATGGCTTCTGTGGTCATTGTCACACACCATGGCTGCTTAGCTGCTTCCTTGGCATCTGCCTTGTGGTTCCCTCGTGCTTCCAGTGTTTGATCTCTGAAATGCGCTTTAACTTTAATGATTGAAGCTTTGGAGGGGAGCAGCACAGCTTGTATCAGTCGGTTTATAGCTTCACAATTTTTAAATGGCTTTTTCTGTGAAAGTAAGGAAACTTCAAGCCTTTCAGACATGACCATAATCATGGGCGACCACTAAGGCATACTTTAAATCTGTATACAGTTACCATTTTAACTTCTGCCAATCTAAATGCCTCATTGAGAGCCGTCAGTTCTGCCTCTTGCGCCAATATATCAGGAGGAAGTGACTCTATCTTTATTACCTTGTGTTGGGTGAAATCTGCATATCCAGTATGGTATCTGCCATCCTACTCCAGGCTTCGTGGTCCATCTACAAAAACAAAAAATCAAGATTATCCAAAGGGACTTCTGTAACATGTTGAAAACCTGATTTTTCCTGTTCCATCAGGGAGACACAATCATGAACAAGATACTGTATTTTTCAGACCATAAGACGCATCTAGGTTTTAGAGGGGGAAAAATAGGAAAAAAAATTAAGCAAAAAGGGCTGGGCGAAGTGTGTTTTTTTGGGAACCTTTTTTGGGATACTGAAAATTTTTGATCATTTTTTTTCCCAAATTATTTGGGGAAAATAAATACCAAAAATTTAAATTTTGGCTTTTGGAAAATTTTTTTTTCTTCTGGGGTTTCATTTTGGTATGGGTAACAAAGATGTTATATTTTAATAGTTTGGGGACTTTTAGGGACTGGAAAATAAAAAATTATGTTAAGTATTTTTTTTTTTTTTATTTGTAAAACGGCAAAAAGGGAGGGGGGCGATTTAAACTTTATTTTTATTTTTTTACTTTATTTTTTACTTTAATGCTTAGTTTCTTGACCACTTGACCACTAGGGGGCACACTTCCTGGTCCTATATACAGCAAAACTTTTTCGGTGCTGTACACGGCCCTTTCATTTTTACTGCCTTGCTTCAAATCTTATTCATAGCAGGTTTAGCCCCACCCCCAAAAGGGCTACCCCACCACCGGCAGTTATTACATTTTTTTCTACCTTTTTCAAAGTAATAAATTAAATCGTTGGGGGGGCGGGGCCCCTCAGGTGAGGGGGTAGAAAAAAAACTGGTCTTTTTCATGACTTTTCGGCTGAAAACTAAGATGTGAGCTTAAATACTCAGCATATACAGAATAAGGTACACACGCGGGAAACAGCAGGTCGTCACGCTTTTTGCTGTCCTCAAAGGGGAGGCAAAATTTATGGACATTTTCTTTTTAAATAGGGTTTTTTTGGTGAAAATTATTCTGAGGGGAGAAAATTTCTTTTTGGGCATTTTTGAGGTTCAGAAATTGTATAACAACCTTTTTCCCCCAAATCCCTATACAAGAAAACTATTTTAAAAATAGTGGTTGGTTGTAGAAAAATTTAATTTTTGGCTTTTTTGGGGGTTTTCCCTTTGAAAATCCCATGTGTTTTTGTCATACAGATATTTCCCAAAGAAATAAGTTCTCTCTGTTTGCTAAATTTTACTCAAAACCAAAAAAGTGTAATTTTGTCAGATTTTAATCCACATAAAGGGCAAAATATCCCAGTGCTTTCTGGCCACATAATATACCTTCTTTCTTTTTTTTTACATATATCTTGTGCCCGACAGGGGGGTTAAAATATTTAGCTTTTGAACATGGTGAAACAGAGGTGATAAGCAGAAGGAGGGGCAGAGGAATGGAGAAAGAAAGGCCTCCTTCAGTGCCCAGACAACAATAATGAGAAATTTTGTTAGCCGCTGCCGTCAGGCCTGATTGCTTCTCAGTTCCCTAGCGTCCATTATGAACAGTGTTGCTAATCTGTTCTTCAGTGGTTTCAGACCTGCATCCAGGGGGTTTACCTCCTCTTCCCTCAGTCAGGCCAAAATTTTTCCATATCATCATCCAACCGAAGCAAACACGGGCCGAATTTAAAAACCCCAATATAAAAAATCTAAATAACCCATATTCTGAAGAGCCTTTGATCACACAATGGGGTTGGGTCAAAAGGGATTTCAAAAAGACAAGAGGCCAAAGAGGATGATTTTATCTGCTCTGCGTCCAATCGCTGTGCCCGCAGAGGAGGGAAGGAAGTGGCCCCGCTGCAGAAAATCGGGGGTCGCAAGGCCTCGCAATGCATGGGACTTCTATCCCGCAGCTTGACGATGTTGACTGTGAGGAAAAGGAAGTCAACTGCCTAGCAGCCAGCCTTCTGTGTACCATGTGTGGGAGCATAAGAAACGCTTTCACTCAAACCATACCAAAAGCCAAAAGCCGAAAATCGGCATTCCAGGCGTTGGGCGGGGGAAATTTTCCTTTCCGCTTAGACATTTTAAATGGGGGGCCCGCCGCGGTCCCGTTTTAAGGACCCGGTCGCACCCGCGTTCCCCGCGGGGGGCCCCGCGGACCGCACTCCCGTGTGGCGCCGCCCTCCCACCACTCACCTGGCTCGCTCCCCGTGGCCCTCGTCCCCTGCCCCCCCGGAATCCATGCACGCCCATAGCGCCGCGCTCTTTTCACGACTTTTAAAGGGGACAGTGCGCCGGTAATGGGGTAATGCCGGGGCGCTGTCCCCTATATAATTTTTTGCACCCACCCCTTTTTCCCCCCGCGGATCTAGTTCCTGTCCCTTAGCTAAAGCGTTTCCCAAAGTGTTTTTCTCGCCCTACCGGTACCAGCCCTTTTTGCTACATTTTCCCACCACAACCTTTGCCGCCTGCCCTACCTTTTTGCCTGCCCAACTACAATTTTCCCGGGACACGATTCTGTACCTCGCTGCACCGGGGCTGCCACTGCAAGCAGTAAACGTCGGGGGGGACCAAACCTTAAGCCTCACCCGCGCAAGTAATTCCGCTTTGCGGCGGGCTCTGGGAAAAACCGGGGCTATTAAATTCCTTTTCCCGGCATGGCTTAACTACCACGCTTTGGGGTGGCCCGGGGATCCGCTACCCACCCTCACAGTTAAACCAGCCAGGAACCGAAAAGGGTGGCCCCTGCCAAGCACGGGGATCTTACGACTTTTGGTTGCCCAGCATCGCAGAAAATCGTTCAAAGGCCAGCAGTTGGGCCAGCTCTCCCCCATGATGCTTCACTCCTCGCATCCCAGAACATCCCCCTGCGGCCCCCCGTCGGGATGTCTACGTAGCCGTTCCATTGGCTCCGTGGGACCCAAGCCTTGGCCCCCTTCCCCCATCAGCTTTGCTGGGACCCAAGCTCTGCCGGGGTTTTCATTACCCATGCTCTATGCACAAAAGAATGATGGGGGATCATTTCCTTCGGAAGGGTCAAGGTGGCCTTGTGGGTGGCCTACAACTGGGAAGCCCTGGCGTGGGCAACTCCCCTGGGGGATAAAAAGCCCCTGTGACTGGGATCTACGTCCTTCCCCCTCCAGGATTTCCTCTGCGGAACCCCCTTTGACCTTGCAAGGCGACTCTTCGGGGGTGCAAGTGGTACAATTCCGTACTCTGGCTTCGGAGTCATGGGGAATGATCCCGCCCCGGGCCACTTTAAAAGGGGCCTGTCCACCCCGGGTTTTAAAGACGTTTGGGGCAGCAAAAACCCCCCGTCCTCCTGAGTGAACTAATTCATCTAGCAACCCTATTGATGTAAGGTTCGCAGAGAGGCAGGAGAACGGTCAGGAAAGAACTCTGCACCCCCCGTCGGCGGTTTTTCATTGGCCCCGGTTTTTTCAGCATCCTCCTTACTTTTCCTCAACCCTCTGAGGTGGAACCCATGCAAGTGGACCGAGCCCAGTTATGGGAGCAATTTAACCGTTGCCGAACCGAGAACTATTTCCTACTGGCCAGCCCGGACCATTTTCTGAAAAGGAAACTGCCCCGCTACGTCCCCAGCGTCCGGAAACCTCACACCAGGGGCCGTGGGAGAGGGGGGTCCTAGGTGTTTTTTCCCCCTTCCATTTTTTTATGATGCCCAGTGGAGGGGGACTCTGAGGCGGGTTTTTGTTCCGGAGTTCTGCCTTCTGGATCGGGGTCTCAGGGAACTTCATTTAGCCCATTGGTAACCCGGTTTTCCGCTACCTGTAGCCCGCTGGAGAAGCCGCTGCTTATATCTTCGGTCAGTGGGAGCTCCCCCCGTGCCCCCACCCTAAAAAACCCGGGGGGGAAACTCCTTTGGGGGCTTGCTTAAGGAGAAGATCCTTTTTACTTCTGTCCCGTGCTTCCTGGGGCGACCTTTTGGGGGTTTCCCCCCGGCTGCAACTCACGCCCCTACGCTCGTTTGGAAACAGGCGAAGTCCGGGTTTGGGGCCCCGAATGCCGAACTGTTGCTTGGGGGCCCCCAGCCCGGTGCCTACCATTCTCCGCCTCCCTCGTAAAGCCTTTGCCAGGGGCCTCCGGCCGAGACCGGCTTTGGGGATTTGGGGGTATTTCCGAGAAAAGGCTGAATCGCTGCCACCACTCGGCCTTACACTGTCCATTGCCCCTCCTCCAGGAACCATCCCCCCCCGGGGGGGGTTACCCGTGTCCGCCCCCGAGATCAGGCCATGTCTCCTACTTGGGAGAATCTGCAGAAAGGATTCATTCGAAGTCCTCTTCCCCCACCCGGACCGGGTTTTTCTTTTGGGCGAAGAAGGGAGGTTTTTCCCTCCGCCGTGTATAAAATACAGGGGACTAAATAAGATCCCCAAAAAAAAAACAGCTACCCTCTCCCACGATCCAAGCTTTTTGCCCGTCTCAAGGGGGCAAAGTGTTTTTCCAAGTTTGGGTCTGGAGGGGCCTAAACCCATCCCAATTGGGGGGGGGGGATGAGTGGAAACGGCGGTTAATACCCGAATGGACATTTTGAGTATCCGGATGCCCTTTGGGTTTGAACGCTTCAGGTGTTCCCAAGAACTCGTCAAAGATGTCTTCCGGATCTTTGTAACCGTGTCATAGTGTACCCTTAGATGACATCCTGATTTTTCTCCTCGATCTGGACTCACCGGGCTCCCAAAAACGCCAGGGTTTTCAAGTCTGCGCACAAAAGACGTCGCCCAACGGAGAAAATGCTTATTCCAAGGACCACCTACCTTTCCTCGGGTCAAGTCTGGCTGAAGCCTAAAGATGGACCCCAGCAAAACCTCCCGGGGACTGCAGTGGCCCCGTCCTGTCGGCCTTTGGGCAATACAGGGTTTCCCGGCCTTCGCAAATATTACCGACAATTTTTCCCCCCTTTCCCCCCTTTGGTGGCTCCTATCGTGGCCCTTTTCTAGTAAATGCGAACCCGAAGGGTGGCCTCCAAGGCCCAGAAAGGGTTTTTTTGGATCTAAAGAAAGGGCCTTTTTCCACAGCTCCTTTTCTTGGTCCCCCGGGCCCGATTTTAGAGGCCCTTTCCTTGAAGGGGATGCCTCTTCCGTGGGGGGAAGGGGGGTCCTCAGAGAGAAAGCTCCCAAAGGGAAGTTTCAATTTGGGTTTTTCAAAGATTTTTGCCGGGCGAGCGAAATATGCCATTGGGGACCGGGAACTTTTTTTGGCCCTTAAGTTGGCCCTAGAGGAGTGGGGAATCTCTGGGGGGGGCTCGTCATCCAACAACATCTTACGGACCCCAAAAACTTGTTGTATCTTCAACGGGTCAACTCTAACCCTTCCCCCCAAGCCCGGTGGTTTTTTTTTTCTTTACGGTTTGAAATTTCATATACATTTCCGGGCCTGCTGAGAAGAACTCAAGGCGGAGCCCTCTCGTCCCCGGGCGGGGCGGGGAAGAAACCCTGTCCAACACATCATTTCCCCCGAAAGGTTTGGTTTACGGGCCCCGCAGGTCTCCAAAAAAATCCTACGGCAAGAGTACATGCCGGGCACCAGGGGGAAATTCCCGGGGGGGGGCATAGCTCCTTTGGGGGCTGGGCATCCCCGGGGCTCGAAAAATCTTATGTATTTATCTTGCGGCACTACGGTGGGACTCTAGCACAGGATTCAAGACTACACCCTCGCCCTGTTCCTTGTGCCGAACAAGGTCCCCGCCACAGGCCCGCTGGGTCTTGCTCCTCTGCCTGTGCCCGAAATCCCCTGGACGCACATACTATGGACTTCGTCACGGATCTACCATCCCCTGGGGGAATTTGGTATCTGGGGGTGGGAAAAGACCGGTTTCCAAAATTCCCACTTTGTGCCCTCCGGGGCTGCCTTTTGCCCCACAAATTTGGGTTTCTTTTCTTTCCCCGGCATTCTTCCCCTTCATGGACGCCCCCCAACCATTTTCCCGACCGCGTGTCCAAATTTTTTTCCCGTTTTTGGCATGCTTTTTTCCCCATCTGCCCAAATCAAGTTGGACTTTTCAATCGGGCCTATCACCCCAGTCCAAAAGGGCAGGTTGGAGAGGGTGAACCCGATTCTGGGAGAATACCTGGGTCACTTTGTGTCCAACTCAGGGGCAACTGGCCGAGCTGCTCCCATTTGGGCCGAGTTTGATATAACCATCGGGGCTGGGGTGCTGCCGGGGGCCCCCCCGTTTTTGTTTCTATGGGCCCCCACCCCCACCCCCCCCTTCCCTGGGGCCCCTCTCGGCTGTTCCCCTGTCCCAAAGACCAGGTTCGGATTTAAGGCCACTGGGAGGAGACCACATTTCTTTACTTCGGGCCTCTGCCCCGTAGAAGCCCAGCGGACAAAAAAGAAGACCTGCCCCGAGTTTTTTTCCGGGGAAAGTTTGGCCTTTTGGGGAATTTCGCCTGAAGTCCCTAATTTTTAAATTGGGCCCTCGCTCCCCCCCCCGGACCCTTCAAGGTTCTTCGGCAGTTTGAACCCTGTGACATACAAGCTCTGTTTGCCTCCATCCCTCCGTATCCCCAACACATTTCATGTTTCCCCCTTAACCCTGGGGGCTGAACCCGGTTTTCTCGGAAGAATGTGACCCCCCCTTCCCCGTTAGCCGAATCCACTGCATCTTCGAGGTAAAGGATTTTAGATATGAAAAAGTCAAGGGAGACGTTTCTTCCCGTGGATTGGGGGGGTTCGGGCCTGAGGGGAGATCCCGGGAGCCGGAATCCAAATCCTTTTGGGCCCTCATCCTCGATTTTCTGCGGCCAAAAAAAATTGGGGAGGGCCCAAAAGGGGGGGGGGACTGTAACGGGTTTCGCCGTGGTCCTGGTACGGGCCCGGTCGCGCCCGGTTTCCCCCCGGCGGTCCCCGGGGGGGGGGGCCCACCACCTTGGGCCCCCGCTCCCGCCGGCCCTCGCCCCCCGCGGCCGGAATGCCATGCGCGCCCCCCTAGCTGGCGGGCTTCGTTCCGTACATTTAAAGGGGGCAGGCGCCGGGGAATTGGGTAATTGCCGGGGGGCCTTTTCCCCATATAAGTTTTTCAACCCGTCACTTTCCCCCCTGGATCTATGTTGCCTCGTGCCTTACTAAACGTTCCCCAAGTGGTTCTCGCCCACCGTGTACCAAAACCTCTTGCACGTTTTCCCCACCATGAAACCCTTGCCCCCCTGCCCTGACCTTCTTTGGCCTCCCAGACTCGATTCCCGGACTACATTCTGTACTTTCCTGACCTCGGCGCCACCGGGGAAACAAGTCACGTCGGGGGGGGCGACCTGGGAGCCCCCACGCCCAGCAAGTCCACCCCTTGCGGCGGGCTCGGTTTAAAACCGGGGGGGTACTTAGATTCCGTTCCCTGGCGTGGCTTAACTACCATCACTTGCGGTGGTCCGGCGGATCCACTACCCAGCCGTCACAGACACATTATGACGTGGCAGAACCCAATGAATAAGCATGGATCTCTGACCATTTTGTTGCCCCGATTGCCGATGTCACTGACGAATAACTGTAGAAAATCTTTTCTTTTACAATGTGAAATACACAATTAAACACCTACATCTCAGTCTGGATTCCCGTGCCCGGCTTCTAAAAATTGTATTCTACTGCTGCCAAAACTAGATTTACAAAATCTTTGGCGAATTTATTTTTAAATATACACTTGTATACCTTGATGGCACTGCATACACCCTTACTACCTCCTTTAGCCCTCCCAAAACTTTATTTTTAAAAATGCCTCCACCTAAACGCCCCAAAAAGTATTAAGTCCTGTTTTCCTGAACCTCAAGTTTCCCATTGGCATGTTCTTGCTGCCACCAATTACTGTCCCCCCGATCTTGGAATCGGAACCTCACTGTTTTCCCCCTTCCTGTTTTCGCTGCCCCTCAATGGTCTGCGCCCAATCTTTCAAACCAAACCTATTTACCCATTGGGATGTTCTTGCTGCCACATTGGTACTACTGCCTAATCTTGCAAACCAGAACCTCATGTTTTTCCCCCTTGGCATTTCCTTTCTGCCCCCAATATACTTGGGCCCTCTAATCTAGTCGAACTGGAACCTCCAGTTCCCCCCTTGACATTTTGTCAAGACAAAATGGTGGGACTGCCATTAATAAATCCCGCCTGCAGAGGGTAAGTTAAGTTTTGTGCCAACTCATCTATTAAAACCTTTTAGGGCCCCATACAGCCAAAACAAATGGGGGGCCCCCCTCCATTTTAGTTCCTATTTTTTTTCATATCATTTGGGGGCCCCCTTTTTTTGGGCCCCTTCAGGAGTACGTCCGTATGCCCTATTGGCACCCCTTCCCTTATATGTGCCATTTCAAATACGGGGTCTTCTTTCGTCAAAAGGGGGTTTTGGGCCCCCTCCGGATGCAAGGGCCCCATAGCAGCTGCTACCACTGACCCCCTATAGCCATCCCCTCTTGCAACTTCCTCATTTTTCGTTAGCCATTGAAAGGGAAATTTAAATATTTTACCCCCATTTTTTTCCCGTCATCTTTGAGCCAAAAACTCTTCACTATTGTTCCACGTATCCAGTTTACGTTAGGATGAAAAATTTCAGCTTCTCCTCACCCGTAAGGGATAAAAATTAACCCCAAAACTTCTCCCATTTATTTAATGGGGTTTTTCGAATCAAACCCCGAACGAACCACCCACGTTCGTCATCACTACTAAAGCGGGATGGAGTCGGCTCCATTCCTGCTGCTAGCCACCACCCCCCCCACACTGATTGGCTAACTGCCGAACCTTTCCCCACCACCGCCCCAAAATTCCGCTGTCGCCGCCAAAACAACTTCCCCTTAATGCGCCTGCACCTTCCTGCCACCGCCACCCGCACCTTCCTGCCACTACCACTACAAACAAAACATATCAGCCGCAGGGAAATGGGGTGGCAATGCACTTCGCTCCCCCCATCTCTGGCCCCCCTGACATACTATATTTGGATATATTAGATTCACCCCTGTTTTCCCCCATTCTTGGGGGAAAAAAAGTGTGTCTTATAGTCTGAAAAATATGGTAAATGTAAGGGTGTTGTTCCAAATATTTTCATATAAGCTTTTCTCTCTCCCCACCCTCCTCCTCACGACCTCCCCCATCCTTGCCTCCTTTTGAACCTGCTGAATCTATGGGCAAAAGAGTGGCAGGATTCAAAGTTGTACAGTGTTGGAGAGTGACATTTTGTGGTTTAGAGGGGCACATTGGAGCCGTAACTGGCAGGCCATGGATAGATGTTTGGGTTGTACTTGAGAAAGGATTCCTTGAATGACAGTGTCAGGGACTGTCAGGGACGCACACAAAGACACAGACAAGTGAGGCCCTGACACTGGTCCCAGCCTCTGTCCCTGCCTTTTGGGGAACCCGACTCCTTAATAGGCCGGCCCCAACCAGAAGACTGATGGCTGCACTGGTATAGGTGCGACACAGACAGGACAAACAGACACAGAACAATAAAAGTAGTTGGGCGGTCAAAAGTCGGCAACAATACGGGCAGCAAGGTACAGAATCGTGAGACAAAGAGAATAACCGGGGGCGGTCCAAAGTCGGCAACAATACGGGCAGCGCGGTACAGAATCGTGAGACAAAGAGAATAACCAGGGTGCAAAGCGAAAGGTCAGGAGATCATAGAAGCAACAGAAGAGAGCAGGCGAACTATAGGGCAATGAGCCAAAATAGCAGGCAAGGCAGGAAGGAAGCAGAGACCTTATATAGGAACAGATGAAAGGTAGAACTGAGGCAATAGGCAGAAGGAAAAAAAGACCAGATAGGATAAGAAGGCTGTCACTCAAGAAGGAACAAAAATTAACCACGAGTGTGCTGGAAGATTCCTGGCCACGGGCGTTGGCCAGGAATCAATTAGCACCCAGCACAAAATAAACCCAGTTCACACTAGTGATAAGAAACATAGTCTTAAGTCAAAAACCATGGTTTACGTTGTACTGGCCGTGGCTGGTGACCAGAGCCAAAAGACGGGGGTGTTTCAGGCACAATCATGACAGACAGAGTTTACATGGTACCAGGGTAATCCAGAATGATTTCAGACGCTTTGTCAAGCATCATTGGTACTGTTGCCACTGCTCATACACAAGAAGGGGAACCGCTGGCCACAGAGTCAAGTAAGGCTGACTAATAGGCAACCAGTCTCCGGTGGGAGATGTGTGACTGAGTCAGGACTGCATTAGTGTGGCTTGCATGCTCCATGCAATAAAGTCTGTAGTGTGTAATTAGGAAGGTCCAATGCAGGAGATGCCACTATTGTCAGTTTGAGGGAGTAAAGACTATCCTCTGCTTTAGGGGTGAGGGAAAAAGGAGCAGAGGATAAACAATCATATAAGGGCTGGTTTTGTGGGGCTATCCAATTCAGTCTATTGTTTCATGCCCTCTAAACTCAATGACTCCTCCTATGCTGTCTCCTTTGTCCATTTTAGGAGAGCTGTAGTATACCGTTTGCCTGAAGCACTCGATTCAATGCCTCTTGTGCTAGTTTTTCAACCTTTTCACTGATCATACTGTCAACATTTTGCTCTGCCTTCCTCATTACTAGGGCTCTACAATCTAGCCACACTGCTGAATAGATCTGTTGGATGGTGGTCAATTGGCGAGCAAAGAGTGAGTCTGGGAGAGTGGTTATTAAACTCATTGCCTCTTGGGGTGTCCAAGGACATCATTCAGAAACACATCTGCTGTCATATTGTAATGATGAGCTGGAGGTGTGGGGGGAGGGTAGACATAGTGTCAGCTTCAGCTGCGGTTGTCTCAGTGGAGTTACTGGCAGCCAAAGCAGGATGAGGTACAAGCTGAGTTTTAGTGAGAATGGGGTATACACCTTCTCCTCCAGGTTTTGGCACACCACAAATAATACAGGTATCTTTCACATCTGGATTTTGCTGGTTGCAACTAGGGAAGGTCCATTTAGCTGGTCTGGACCCTGCCACCAAGATAGCTGGTTTCTGGTCTGAAAGATATTGTGGTGCTGTAGTGGGATTCTCACCACCTGCCAATGTTTCACTTTCTAAATCTTCTGATCTGCCAACTTTTCACTTTCTAAAACTTCTGCTACTTCACAACATATTTCCACATGCTCGTCTAACCCATGATTCTTCAACCAACCTCCGGATCCCCTCTGCACTTTCCTCCACTTTTCAGAATCCAACCACTGTTCCTCCCAATGTCCTGTCTGCTATATCACTTTCTCAATCCCTTTTGTTCACTCTGCTCCTGCTCTGTTTGACACTACTTGTGTTGCCTTCTTAAAATCTTTATTTTTAGGTTAGTTAGTTACCCATATTTTTGTGCTCTGTATTTTTATCTCCTTCACTGATGTAGTAAGCCACGCCATCCCGGGAGATGCCAATTTGATAGGGCTAACTGTCCTTAAAGGTAATACTATAGTATATCCAAATTGACTGTTATTTCCGGGCCCGATATAATTAGCATATAACCAGGAATATCCTATATGTTTCTCTTCACATTTGACCATGGAAGTTCATTTCTCCAGAACTAGGAAGGATTGACCGTGATAAACTGAAAGCTTACAAAAGAATAAATGATTCTTCTCGCTGACTGTGTGAAGAGAACCTTAAAGGAGTGTATTCGTTTGAAGCTTTCGCACACTTGAACTGTCTCTATCTGTTTCAACTTCAAATACATGGGCGAGTCTCTTCTGTCAGTAGGCATGTATCTCCTCCCAGGAGGAGAGTCTCCCCTCACTGAAGAGTTGTGACATCATTATTCTGTGTGAAGCAGGGGAAGGGACAGGACACCAGCTCTGCAACCCTCCTGCAGTGTTCTCATGGCTGCAGAGTTCTCATCCTTCTGGCTGCACAAGCTCCTTTTAACCAGAGCCCCTCTATTGCTGTAACCAGATCACCTGTAATGGTGTAATCAGTTATACACACAGTCTCAACTGATGAAACACATTTGAAGAATGCACACTGCCCTTCCCCTCTCCTCCTCCTCTGTTATCAGGCACGAGGTAGTACAGACTGTATAAGGCTATGTTATTTGGGTGATGGGAACAGACTGCATAAGACTGTGTTATATAAGGGGAGAGTGAATCAGATAGATAGTCAGTGATTGCCCAGATCATTCACCTTAGAGCTGGGAGATGAGTATCGTGTCAGCAGCCATCTCAGGCAGTTAGTTTCACTTTTGAATTGCACAGCTCAGAGGGGAGTAAGCACAGAATGCAGGCAATCACAGCACAGGGTGTGTTTTCCATCCGGGGAAGTGTCCAAACAGGCTGAATGACATATCAGTCAGCCAGTCACAGAAAAAGGGTGCATGTCCCATCCAGCTGCAGCAGAAATAGCTGTAGATGTACAGAAAAGCTCATATCTGCTATACTAAGTGACCTAGGTATTGCAAACCTATTACAAAAGTGCTTATTTTTACTGTCCCCATCATTTGATATATGATCTTTGTAGTGAGAAAACCCCTTTAAATCCTTAAGCCCCAGTCCAGAAAAGTAGTTAATGACCAGAACATTTTTTTAGTTTTTGCCTCCTTGCGTTTCAACAGTTGTAACTTTTTTATTTTTTCAATGACGCAGTTGGATGAGGCTTCGTTTTATTTGGGACAAGTTGTACTTTATGGGGGAATAGATAAAGTTCACTTAGAAATTATTGCAGCATTTAAAAAAAAATAAAAATTAGTTTGTTTTTTTTTACATTTTTTTTTACACCATTCACATTCCACACTTCATAACTTGTTAGATTAATTCTACAGGTTATTACGGACGTGTGGATACCTAGTATGTGTAGGTGTTTTTTTGTGTGTAATGTATGCACAATTATTTTTTATTAAATATGTATGTGCATTTTATTATTTATTTTTTTATTCTTTTTTTTACACTTTATATATTTTTTACTTTTTTTTTAATCCCATGATGGGAGAACTGTTTCTTTTTTTTTAACACTTAGTAATGTATTAGCACATACATATATGCTAATATATTCTAATCTGTGTCACTTTGACACAGGCAGTGATCTGGACAGCACACAGTGGGGCAGATTTATCAAAGCAGTTGCGCCAGAATTCTGGCTCCATTTACGCCAGAAACCAGCTTTTTACTATGTGTTTTAGACAGTTTCAGACGCTTCTGTGCCTCGTCCGATGAAGGGGCGTGACCTTGTAAAAGGGGCGTGGTTTCGTGTGGAAAGGGGCGTGACTTAAGTGTGACCAAAAATGCGCCCAGATTTTGTCGGTATTTCTGGTGTGAAAGTAAGACAACTTAATTGTGGTACAGAGTTAGACTAAACAGTTCTAACCTGCACCAGATTTATCAACACTATGATAAATGTGGCGCATTATAAAACTGTCTAGTCTAAAAGTAAGACACTTTTGATAAATCTGCCCCAGTGTTTCCTGGTCACTGGCTTCATACACAGACAGCTCTGGGGTCATTTTAGGTCCCCAGGGCTGATTGTGCAGCCGTTCCACGAGCGCTGTCGGGTGGTCGGGCGTTCCGATCACCCGACAGAGCAGGGGAACCCTTTGATTGCGCTGTAGTAACGCACCGCCGCAATCAAAGGGTTAAAGCACCGGGTTGCGGAGGTTTCCTCTGCTCCCCGGTGCTCGCAGGACATGCTCTGGGATCAGGGCTGTGTAGTACAGCCAAGATCCTAGCTCAGCTGCAGCGACGGGTGCCACAAACCCGCACCAGCCGACATCAAAAGACGGTGTGCGGTCGTTAAGGGGTTAAGTAAGCTAATAAAATGGCTGAATCATTGATCATAGAGGAGAGCAAACATACATTTCTGCTATCTAATCCCTATCAGTATTGGCCCTTGTAAATATGCTGACTAACAGAATAGAGATGTTAATTATGGTGTAAGGTACAACAAAAACTAAATCCAAAAACAATTGTACAGATAGATTTTTATACTTGTTCATGCCACAAAGATTTATTTTTTGGGGGCAGGACACGCTTTGAATAAATGGGGCTATGAAATTTCTGATAGCGGCCCTAGTAAGTAGAAGCTTTGCACCAGGGCTTCTGAGCCTTTAGCCTCTGACAGCTTATTTCCTAAATTAACAAAAGATCATTCACTGCTCAAATAACTGTCACAAAAAGTCTTATGGCCCTCACACATAGTAGAAGGTCTTCTAGTGCTGCCAAAATCTGTGAGTTCAGCCAACATTTATTTCAATATATCTAAACACTTATGCTCTTATATATAAACAGTGTCCATCCATATACATAGTATAGGAAATGTGTAAAGAGCTATTAAAATCCAAGTGAATATAAATAAATAAGTTTACCCCACTTATTGAATCTGTAAGCAGAATAATGATCACATGAGAAGCCACTGCTAAATGTAGTAAGAAGTAGTAAGTGTAACATACCAAATACATAAACCACACATGCACGGAAGAATAAACAAATACTCCGGCCGACAGCGTTTTATTCCCCATGCAGATGCAACTAATACTAGTGATGTCACCAGACTGAACTCTGGAAGCTCTCTATCACCAACTGATCCTATTTGTCCTTACTACTAGTAAGTAGAAGGGATACAAATGAGGTTTCATAGTTCACTCTGGTGACCTCACTAGTACTAGCGACACCTAGGGCCACATATATGAAAACTGTCTAGGTCTAAAATTCACTTGGTTGCCCATAGCAACCAATCAGAGCGCCCCTCTCATTTTCCCAGAGCCCTATATGAAATGAAAGGGGAGCTCTGATTGGTTGCAACAAAGTGAATTTTAGACCTAGAAAGTTTTCATACATGTGGCCCCTAGAGTAATACACATAGAGTAGTACACTGCCAGATGAAGTGTTTGTTTATTCTCTAGTGCTTTGGTGGTGGTTTATGTGTTTGGTATATGAAACCGGTTACATTTACTACTTCTTACTACATTTAGCAATGGCTTTTCATGGCATCCTTTGCCTTAAAGCTTAGAGATTTATTTAGTGGAATAAATCTATTTGTTCATGTTTATATTTGGATTTTAATATTTCTGTTCACATTACAGTTTGGGTATTTTCCTAAACTATGGATAAGGTTGAACATTGTTGATATCTAAGAGTGTGAGTGTTTTAATATATTTCTATAGGTATTTATGCTAGGGGAGTGCAGGTATCTTCATGCACACAGCAGCCTATGTAGAGTTCATTTGGTGGTTTTGAGACGTGCTAGTCCTTTGTATTTTCATTTTAAATATCTATATGCACCTTAAGTTTATACATGATGTTTTGGTACAATCAAAACATAATTATGATCAAAAACCTTGTTCATAAATGTGATTTTCAAGAAGATTGTGGCAAGCTTCACTGAAAAAAAAATCAGTCCTGAGTTACTATTACAGCTTCAATGGAGAACTGTAGTTGTGTTTTGTTTTTTTTATCCACTTGGCAGTCAAGGTGGAAAGTGTGATGGATAGAGTGTGCTGTAAAATCAGCAGCAAAGACAACAAAAACGCATATTCAGTTGCAATCAAACGTATTTAACTCCCGTTGCAAATTAGGTTTATTTGCAACATATGGCTGTTTGCAAAAATAACAATCATAAACAATTTACGTAGCTTAACACAACTAATATAACTAAGTGGTTGCTTCAAATTCAACACAATTAAACTTTTAATGACCAATCTAGTCTCAGAATTATGCAACCCATTGTATAGAATTTCTCATTTATATATCAGAGAGGTCTCAAGCACACCTGATACAGGTAATCATTGGGATCAGGTGTGCTGGAGCTAAAACACAGCAAACACCTGGACTGGCGAGGGATTTGTTGACTGTGATGTTTGATGGTATGTTAGAAATATGGCCGAGAGAATTAAATCAAGACAGTAGTCCAAAATGTTAAGCGAAGACATCATTGCCTTGCACAAACAAGGCAATGAATACAAAATCATAGCAAAGGCATTGAATGTTCCTAGAGATACAGTTGGAAGCATACAAAGTTCGTAAGTTCAAAATTAAGGGGACACTAGCTGTACTACATGTATGTGGCACAAAGAGAAAGCTATCACCGACTGCCATTAGATTCCTGATGAGGTAGCTGATCAGTAATCTGTGAGTAACTGCAAAAGACCTACAGCAAGATTTCATGGCAACAGGCACTGAGCATTCAATTTGCACAGTAAGATATATATTCAACATTCATGTCTAAATTCCAAGATATCAATTCCACTTATCAAAAGGTTAAAGCCATATAAATAGGCCACAGAAATTTGGGGATTCTGTTCTGCAAAGAAACAAAATTTTAATTTGTCAGGCTTATAAATTAACAGTATATCTGAATGAGAAAGTATGAAGCGAACACTGAAAGAACACATTGCCCATATGTGAGCATGACAGTGGCCTAGTGATACCCTAGGGCTGCTGTGCTTCTTTTGGAACTGCAAACCTGTAGTGTGTGGAGGACAAGATGGCTTCAGTCAAGCACCATGAAATCCCAAAAAAAAGTTCATGTCAACATGTTCAACATTGAACCTTCCAGCAGAAAAATTATCCCAAGCATACTTCAAACTCTCCCAAAAACAAAATATGGTCGGCACATCCATTTTGAAAAATGAGTCTATAGGTGCACACTGGTGTGGTAGCCAAAAGCAATGCAAACACAACATAGTATCAGCAGCACTCTACAAGAACTAAAAAAAGTCAAAGGGGACATATGAATTTTTTGAAAAGCATTTCTGCTACTTTGGAATGCATGGAAGTTTTGAGGTTCTTAGTGTACATTTTTGCTCAAAACTGTACGGCAAGGTGACCTCAATTCAGATGGGAACCTACACTATATGTAACCTCTCTTGGTGTCTGTTCAGACCACCACATTTCAGGTAGATCAGATTCCAGCTATAACCTGATCTGATTAAAAACACCTGTGTAGATGGGTGAAGTGCAAAAACCAAATGGGAGCCAGCCACTTCCCATATACACAGTCAAAAAAACAAAAACGACTTTGGAATGCATGACAATTTTGAAGTTCTTAATGTACATTTTTGAGCAAAACTGTAAAAGCCCAAACTCTACCAAGGTTTGGTTTCAGAAGTCCTGGAAGTGGCCATCACAGTCGCCTGATTTGAACTTCATAAAAAATCTTGGTGGGATTTGAGGAGGGCAGTTACACAATGCAAACCCAAAAATGTAAATAAACAAGACACGGTATCCAATGAGATATGGACTAGGAGTCCACAGGAATGTTGGCAGAAGCTGGTGTCAGGCTATGCACCATGTTTAAAGCAAATCATAATACTAAAAAAGTGCCCTACTAAGTACTGAACATGCTTCTTATGAAGGAGTGAATAATTCAAAGACTGCAATAGTCATATAAAGTAATATTTTTAAGCACAATATTTTGAGACCAATAACTTTTTTTCTTTTTCTTTCTACATACCCGTGTGTGGGCTTGCCTTTTGCAAACTAAAGTATGGTTTTCATTGGTACCATTTTGGAATGCCTGAATTATTGTGAATTTTTAATCACTTTTTTTAACATTTTTAAAGAGGCAAAGCAACAAGAAAAAACACAATTTTGGAGTTGGATATTTTTTAATGGCATTCACTGTGCGGGATAAGTAAGGTCATATATTAATAATTTGGACTTTTACAAATTGGACAGTACCAATAATGTTTACTTTCTTATTGTTTTTCTTTTCTTATTTGTACAATGTGAAAAGGGAGTGGTGTGTTGAACTTTTTATTTTATTTTTGGTTTTAAAACTTATTAAATTTTTTTTTAATTGTATTTTTAGTCCCTCTAGAGTACTTGATCATATATTGCAGACTAAAGTGAAATTACAGGTCCTTTATTACACCCAGCTAGGAGTAATTGGAGTAATAAGACGGGAGCCAATCTGTCAGGAAAACTGCCGGGGGCTCACTCGAGGGTCGACGGCCTAACTTGGGATGCATCGTGACGATGCACTCCCCCTAGTGGTGCACAAGGTCAGCTGGATATGGTTTCACAGTTAAAACCTGTCCACACTGGAAAAGGAAGACCGAGGGAGTGCAAAAGGATACCCCACTCTCCCACAACCCTGAACGGCTGGGAGAGGTCTGTTTACCCACACTGGATAAACAGAGCTCTGTCAGCCCAGTAGACTGCCACCGGTTCCTTGTTAGCTATAAGACCGGTCCGTTACAGACTTACAACAAGGCCAGGAACCAGCGATATATTAAAGACCGAGAACAAGGCAGGTGAGATCAATGATCAAGACAACAGACTAGCCCAGATTAAAGTTTATTGATTTAATTCACCTTGGAGGGTCCACTAGACAAACAATATATACATAGAGATAATACTATACAGATATTGGTCAGAGGTGCAAATACGGATATGGTTACAAACAGAGGCAGCAAGTTGTGTCTATTTATCTTAGGCTGGCTTTGTGCTGGCCTACACCAGGGTGAAATGTGGCCTGTGGGAACTGGACACTCCTGTGCGCTCAGCGTAACCCGTCTCCAATAGAAAACGACCCAGGGTAAAGCTGAGATTCGACTTAAAACAGTACTGGGACAGCCCAAGTTGCACCCCCTGTCACAGCTACTCACACCCCTGGGACAGCCTGCACACTCCTCCCTCTTGCGCCATGCGGTCTTGTGGCTTGAACACAAAATGGGCCAGAGTAGGGCAGGGCTTTGGCACAGAACTGAGCCAGTGATACCATCAGAACCGGATGGGCCTAAGCAACAACTTGGTACTACACATGGCCTCATGTGCCCTTCCCTGTCTGAACTCTGAGTTTTCTCCCTTCCCGGATGTCATACAAAAACGGGAGTGACAGCTAGACGTTTGGAAAGTTTCATATTTAAAAATATAAAACTGGGTGGACCTATGATGAAGGGCTGTCCCATAAATCTTTATGAAATATCGGTGCCTTTGAGTCTGGCATGACCCTTTAATCCTGGGGGCCTGAGAGCCCATGTATTTTCAGTTGGAGTTAGGTGCTAATGAGATTAACTGACAACTCTTTGATGCTGTCGGCCTCCTGCTAAGAGTTCTCCTCTTTGGCTTTGTTTGCCGGGTCAGCTGTCGTCTGCCTAATTGATGGCTTCCTGTTACATGTTGCAATCTGAGGGACTGTTGAAGTTGGAGGATGGGGGGGATGACTTTGTAATCTTTGTGTAAATTTTCCTCACACCTCCCCCCCTTTAGAGGGCGCTAGGGGGCAGCACCACTTGGTCTTCTCCCGGGCACCCACTCTCCCCCTCTCCCTGTCGGGACAATCCATCGGCGTTGCCGTGGGCTCGGCCCTTCCAGTGGCAAATAGCAAAGTGGTACTGTTGGAGCACCAGGCTCCAGCGTAGCAACCTCCCATTGGTTTCGAAGACTGTGTGTAACTAGCTCAGGGGTTTGTGGTCTATCAGGAATCAGGAATTCCTTCTCCATCGTGGAGTAGACCACTTCCCCCGGCAGAAGCTTCCGGCTCAGGTACATGTTCTTGTCCCGTTGTGTCAACCTGGCTGAGCACTGCACCGAGGCCAAAGTCACTGGCATCAGTTTGTACTATAAACTGCCAGGTGAAGTCGGCTGCTTGTAGTACTGGGGAGCTGGAAAGCGCGGCTTTGAGGGCCTGGAAGGCTGTCTAGGAGTCATTTGTACAATGGAAGCCTGGGGGCCTTAGTGAGGCTCTTGGCTTCCATGACTGCTGGTAAGCTGCCTCTAATTGCATCTGGTCCTGGCCACTGATGTTTTGTGCTGGCTGTAATAATCAGCCAGCTATCACCCTGTGTGGAGCAGGCTCAGCTCATGAGCCAACTCCATATATCCTTGAAATCCTTCCTGACAGGCAGAGGTAGGCACCGTAGGCAGTCCCCTACCATTGCCTACCCATCATTATAGTCCTTAGTGAAATAGATTGATGAAAATACCAGCATGGTACTGAAATGCATAATCCCAATATGATAACGTTTCTATAAAAGAATCACTGACCATTTCAACAGCACCATCATGTTCCTTGCTTTTTCCTTTATGAAAATAAAGTGTAAGAATTCATCAGTGAAGTTAAAAGCATGGTCTCACTATTCTGTTTCACAGAAGCACATACAGTTTTAGACTCACACTTTCTGGTCAGGCTGTGGAAGGGTCTAAAGCAGTGGTTGACATATCAGCTCTGCTGTTCCTAGCTTAGGCCTGTTACAATAGCATGACTGCAGGAGATTTATAAAATAGTACACAAGACTCTGCAGAGCTCTAAAGAGTGAAAGCTTGTCATTCCATTGCTAGAGATAAGACTCTGCAGGGAATGACTTCCTATGGTCAAACGGCAGCCTGTGGAGCAATCAGATAAGAGACATAGGACAGAGAGGTAGGAAGAGGTGGTTGGCAACCAAGAGAAATTTATGAACTCTTAGAGCAGATAAAATCTTTTTTATCTCCTGACCAAAGCAGATTATTTGGTAAACATCTTCATTTACCTTCCCCTATATGTTAAAATCTATTCATTGTGGTTAGAAAAACCCTTTAAATCCCTTCAGGTCGGTTTTGTAAATATACACAAGTTTTTTTTTTTAGCTAGTTTACTTACAGCAGATGTTTTTTAAAGTTTGGCTATCTCTAACAAATTAAAAGTTTTCAAAATATTCCTTGTAGATAACTTCTTTCACTACAATTGAAAAAGTAAATTTTCATAGATGACAAAGTATGTTTACATGAATTTCACCAATGCTGCATCTGCACTGTCAAAGATCAGATTGTTACACACTTGATTCAGTCAAGACATTTGACTTAAATTTGTCGAACATCTCCCTGATTTTCTTGACATACTGTGCAAAAGTCATAACGTTCTATTACAGTACTAACATCTATATCTATCTCTTGTAATTTTTGACTAACAGCTTGAAATGCTTCTAAAACAGATCCCCAAAGGTTTGCAACAAACACAATTTCAAGTCATTCTAGCTGACTAAGTAGCCTATCATTGTTACACCGTGTTACAGATTTCTTGCCATTGTCTTCTGTAATAGCAGACAAAGCATTAATTATTCATACAGAGTGCCAGTTCAAACTTCAGGATTTCTGTTCATGAGCAGTGTCTTTGACATTGTTTCTACAGTGAAAGTTTGTGAAGCTGCAGACAATTGTTTTTTGTTTTTTTGTAAAACTTCCCACTGACTTGTGGATCGGTAAAAATTACACACAGATTATGCAGAAGTGCAGATAAAGAAGGTGCTTTCTTAGTGTGCTTTCACACAGCGCAGTTTTTTGTGCAGTTTTAACTGCGCTCCAATTATGTGCCTTTATTACCAGCAAGCTTTTTTTCACTTATCTAATCTGTTTGGAAAGTGAGTAATCAATTAGTGTGTTTGTAATCCACAAGACTTCAAACACAGCAATTGATTACTTAGAACACCTTTCTGAGCAATTTAGACAACTGAAAGAAGCTTGCTGGTAAAAAAAAAAAAAGGCAGTTTAATTGGAACACAGTTAAAAACTGCACCAAAACTGCGCTGTGTGAGAGCACCCTTACAGCTCTCAGTTGCTCATGTACAGTTGAAACCAGAAGTTTACATACACTATATAAAAAGACACATATGCATGTTTTTCTCACTATCTGACATGAAATCAGAATAAACCTTATCCGTTTTAAGTCAATAAGGATGCCAGAATAATGAGATAATTTTTTAAGGCATTTTTTATTACTTTCAAAAGTTTACATACACGAGGATTACTATGTCTTTAAACAATTTGGGACAGCTCTTATGATGATGTTATGTCTTTGTAAGCTTCTGATATTCTGGTTTATTGGCAACATCTGTGTTAAAAAACCACCTGTGGATTTATTTTTAACGCATACCAGAAACATACTGCTTCTGTGTGTAACAACATGGGAAAGTCTAAAGAAATCAGGTAAGATATCAAGAATAGAATAATGGACTTTCACAAGTCTGGATCATCCTTGGGTGCAATTTACAGATATCTGAAGGAGCCTCGTTCATCTGTACAAACAATACCATGCAAGTACAAAAAAGATGGGAAAATTCAGCCACAATACCACTCAGGAAAGAGACAGGTTCTGTGTCTCAAAGATGAGCATGCTTTGGTCCAACATGTGCATATCAACCCAAGAACAAATGCAAAAGACCTGGCGGAAGATTCTGGTGGAAGCTGGTAAGATTGTGTCATTATCCACAGTGAAATGAGTACTGTATCAACATAGGCTGAAAGGCCACTCTGCCAGGATGAAGCCATTACTCCAAAAGAAAAATATATAGAAACCATATTAATTTTTGCAAATGCACACAGTAACAAATACCTACATTTTGGAGACATGTTCTGTTGTCTGACTTAACTAAAATTGAACTGTTTGTCCATAATGACAATCACGTTTGGAGGAAAAAGGGAGAAACTTGATAGACTAAGAACACCATCCCAACTGTGAAACACAGGGGTGACAGCATCATGTTCTGGGGTTGTTTTGCTGCAGGAGAGACTGTTGCACTTCACAAAATAGATGGCATCATGAGGAAAGAAGATTATGTGGCAATACTGAAGCAACATCTCAAGACATCCGTCAGGAATTTAAAGTTTGTGTGGAAATGGGTCTTCCAAATGGACAATGACCCGAAGCATAATGCCAAACTGATTACAAAGTGGCTTAAGGATAACCAAGTCAATGTTTTGGAGTGGCCATCACAAAGCCCTGATCTCAATCCTATTGAAAATTTTTGGGCAAAGCTGAAAAGGCAGGTGCGAGTAAGGCGACATAAAAAGTGCTGTCAGGAGGAATGGGCAAAACTTCCTAACAACTATTGTGAGAAGCTTGTGGAAGGATATCCAAAATGTTTGACCCAAGTCATACAGTTTAAGGGCAATGCTATCAAATACTAATGAAATGAATGTAAACTTTTGACTTTGCAGAAAGTAATAAAAAGGCCTTAAAATATCTCTCTTATTATTCTGGCATTTGGAAAATATAAATAATTTTGGTAATCCTAATTGTCCTAAAACAGGTAAGGTTTATTCTGATTTCATGTCAGATAGTGAGAAAAGCATGCATATGTGTCTTTTTATAGAGCAGGGAATACTAGCAAATTAAATTTAAAGTAAATCATTTTTGATTACTCTTTTGTGCAGACCACTATGTGAACCAGAGATGTTGCTGGCATTGTCATAAGGGTGTCCATATCTGTTTGAAATGTTTTCTTCTATGGTGTTCGGTGTATGGGATAAATGATGTTATATTGGTATAAAATGGCAGGAAGTGATAAAACAGGAGATATGGCAGCGATGGAAGCCTTCACAGGGCTTTCAGTCGCCATTTTAACTGATCGGGACCCCGTGATCTCACAGCAGGGGTGCTGATCAAAGTGAAAAAAGGTGTGTGGAACCACTTCTCATTCACTGGTGAACACTGTGGCATTGAAAAGGTTAAATAGCAGGGAACAGAGCTGTTTCCATTCCCAGCTGTTCCCGACAGGTGTCAGCTGCAATTGATAGCTGATACCAGCCTTCCATGTAGTGGAATTACTGAGCAATCCTGCCATATAGAACCTTACTGGCATTAAGGCATATCCATACATCATTTGTCGGTAAGGGGTTAATGAGCTTCTCACAGCTGGAAAAAAGCTATTTATTATTGGCAGTTTTTCCTAACATGTTTTCTCTAGTAAATATGCTCAATTAGTCTTGGAACAGAATTTTCAGTCAACACACATGTGGCACCATTGCTGCTTTATTACCAACTACAAGTATTCATGGGGCCCTCCTGAATATGGCAGATCAAGACTTTTTTTTGTTGTTCTTTTTTCTTCATTTACTTTTTTGTGAACATACTTTTTGTGAGCATCCTGTACATTGCGGCAGACTTTGCCTCTTTGATTTAGAGAAGTCAGGCCTTGATAGCCATTTAATGGGATCTTTCAACCCCTATTTTGTTGGATCACATCCAGAGCTGTATAAACAGAATAAAAGCCCCTAAACCCCACTTCCCTCTCCCACCCACAACCATTCACAAGAATAAAATCTTAGATTATCAATAAAATAGATTTATCTTTGCTAGTACCTCCAACAAAATCAGTGTTTTGACAAAAAAATGCTGTACAAAACAGATTAATCAATATAAACATTGATTACTGAGCCTTGAATGTGAGAAAAACTTTGCTTCTGATAATGGCAATGCACAATATCAACAATTGTTGTCCCCAGCCATTCCTCCCAAGAATCTGCTTCTATAAAATTGTTAGTAATAATAAAATAACTGCAATGTGGAATGCACACATGCCTACTCCCTGCTACATGTCATACATTTTCTCCTTGAATGTTGAGGCAGAAGATTAATTAAATTAAATTAAAGCCGAATTCTTGATAGCATAAGTCCCCTACCCTAGTAGAGTCCTGGGTAACTGCCCAGTGAGCCCATACTTTAAGATGGCATGGATTACAGCTAATTCTTAGCATTATAGCTGGTGCCTCTGCAACTCAAACAACCTCTGCAGGAGAAACAATCTCCTGTTAAGCAATGTCAACTTCAAGCTTGTGTCTGGTGTCTTCACTGACGTCCATAACATCTTCTTCTGCAATTTCAGGCATAGCGCTACAGATGGAGCAAAGTTTAGCTTGACCATATTATCTTTCTGTGTTATTTGTTCTTGGATCACAAACAAAGCCATGGAAAAGCAGTGAAAAAGTTTAAATAACTTTCTGTGCTGTGATATCGGTCAGGTTAATCTATTCTTCTGCTAGGAGTTTCCTGCTTGGAAATGAAAACATAATTCTTTACTGTTTATTCTATCCCAACTGCAGTTTTCATGCTTTATTCTTTGACAGCTTTATGATTTTTGACCATACTCTACCCTATGATAACAGTACAAAATATGAAAAAAATTTATTATTTTTTGTTATGTGTCACACCACAGTAAAGAATGGCATGCTGAATAGAAACCTTGGAGCCATGCATTACAAAAATGGCAAACAAAAGTTGCAAAAATTGATATGGCAATGCAAAGCCAACAGTCAGTGCATACCTAAAGCTGAAAGCATGGGTATATGTGAAAAGATCATGCATGAATATATTCCGCAAAATACAAATGATACACAATGGCAAGCACAAAAAAGTTAAGTCAGATATCTTGTACAAAATGGAAGTCCAAAGCAAAACAGCATATATACTTAAATATCAACATCTTATTTAAAATGACACTAAAAATGAATGTATACATGCATTGGAATATATAGACTGGTTGGCCATAGACATTTTTAAAAAATTATATCATGCAATTTAAGTTACTATACTTCCGCCTTGACAATAGTGACTGTATTCATGGATGTAAGCTATAGGGGCATATTTATAAAAACTGGTGCAGACTAGACAGTTATACTTCTCATTTGGTTAGTGTAGCATTTGTCAGTATGTATGAAAGTGTTTCCTCAGCACTAGAGATGAGCGAATCGATTCTAATGAAGTGGAATTTGTTTAGAATGTCATGAAAAATTTAATTCTGAAGGAAGCCAAAGTTCATGGCAATTCGTGGTAACGAATCTAAAATGGTCGCGAGCACATGGCGTGACATGGGGCAAGAACTATGGGAGGAAGAAAGGAGCACCCTCAATGACATGTGCAGACAGGCAGCCAATCAGCAGCCAGTCAGCTTCTTTGATGTCACAGCCCTATAAATAAGGCAGCCATGTTAAATTCTGCCACTTGTCACTGTGTTTTGTATGCACAAGCATCTCTCTGTATCAGCACTAGATTGCACTCTGTGCAAAATACTTCCGATTTTAGTGTACTGGGCTGATATACCTTTCAAATACACAGGTGTATGTCATGTACACACCTGTTTCTGAACCAGCGTTTTTTATTTTGGGATATTGCTATCTGTGGCAAAGAGTTAATTTTTTCAATTATTGTGGGGAACTCTGTGTCAAATCCAGTGTGTGTATTTCTCCCATACACACATCTCAAATCCATCCAGTTCAGTCTGTTGAGATATTGCTATCTCCAGCAAAGAGTTAATTTTTGACTTATTGTGGTGATTCTGTTAAATGCTGATACATGTAGAGCCCTCCTCCCCAAAAGATTGGAGAGGGTGTTGCCAGTAATTTTGCGTTGACGTCACTGATCATTTTGCCCTTCCTTTGATCCTTCAGTGGTTGCTTTCAATCAGTCAATAATCCAGCAGTATTGCTAAAGCCAAAAAGAAACAGGAGTTGATCCAAAAAGGATATAAAAGGTAAATGGGATATTTGCATGTCTTCTGTGTGTTTTATCCACTCCTGCTTTTGGCTACCTAATCATCAGACAATCCTGATGCAAAAAGGGACCATGTCATACTGGCCTTACGGCTTCTCCGAAGACACAATCGGTTGTGTTTGTCATTTTCATTCCTTCTGACCGATTAAGGGGAAAACTAAACATAGTGGCAATGTCATAAAGTGGTTAAGGGAGGAAACCACAGGGTGGTTGAGTGAGAGATTGAACAGTTGGCAGCAGCATGAGTAGGCCACAGAGTGGCACAATGACAGATTGTGGAGGTCGCAGCAGCATAAGTAGGCCACAGAGTGGCACAATGACAGATTGTGAAGGTGGCAGTAGCATGAATAGTCTACAGAGTGGCACAATGACAGATTGTGGAGGTGGAAGCAGCATGATAGGTCACAGAGTGGCACAATGACAGATTATGCAGGTGGCAGAAGCATGAGTAGACCACAGATTGGCACAATTACACAGTGTGCAACAGCAGTCTCAATTCGGAGAGTGGCACAATGACATCATTTTGAGGTGACGGCAGCTAGGTGACATAATGAGGAGGTGGCCGCAGCAGCAGCATCAAGCCAGAGAGTGACATGGTGACATAGCCTGGAGGTGACAGCTGCAGCATCAGCAGCATGAGGAGACCTGAGTGATGAGATGGCAGCAGCATTAAAAGGTTACCTAATGGCCCAGGTGGGTGGCATCAGGAGGGTGGCAGCATCAGAATAGTAGCTGAGGCAAGAAGAATCCAGACTCATTTGTCAAAGTTTGGGTGAGGCGGCATGGTTGATCTAATCTTATGCATCATGTGTGTGGAAATCCTGGCTGATCCATGCCTGATACATCTTGACAAAAGGTGAGTCTCTCCACATTTCGGGTGGACAAGCAAGTTCTCCTTGGGGTAATTATGGCCCCCACTGCACTGACTCTCCACCTCGGCTCAGCACAAGCCATCAGTTCCCTAAACGGTGCAGAGTCTACCACTTGAAAAAGGAGGGACTACAGTACCACCAACTTGGACAGGGGCACGGCCAGCTTCTGCGCCGTAGGATGGCTGGACGCATACTGCTGTCTCTTGGCAATCACCTCAGTGAACGACTGCTGGCGCAATGAGTGGCGAGGAGCAGGTGCATCTGGACAGGTAGATGATGGGAAAGACAGATAACTCCCTTCGGCAGAGGTAGTAGAGCCTTGACTGCCTGAAATGGGAAGCATGCCACTGGGTGCTGCTGCTGTTGCTGTGGTAGGATGAAACACCACATCTGAGACATGTTTCTCCCAGGCCACTGGATGGTGATGCTGCATATGTTGATGCATGGCCATGGTGTCAACATTAGGTCCCTGGCCATGTTTCACTTTCTGCCCACTGATTCTAAATATACCCAAGTATTACAAAGGTATTTCACCTTATAAGTGAAAAAAGTTACTCTTTGGCACAGAGAACAAATTCCCCAAATAATAACCTGCCTGTAATGGAGATGTGTGTATGTAAGAAATACACACACTGTAGTTCAAAGATAGTTCACCACAATAAGTGAAAAAAGTAACTCTTTGTAGCTCTACATGTATTAGCGTATAACAGAACAGGTTCTGTCATAATCTGTGGAATCATCTGGAGTCGGTGTAAAAGGAGTGTGCTCATTGAAGGCCATAGTGGGATATTGGCCCTCAGCTTGGTTCTTTTTAGCTGGTACTAACATTACCCTGTCAGGCTGCATTCCCACTTCAGTTATTTGGTCAGTTTTGACCACGACACTGCCCAGATAAGTGAAGTGTGAAGCGATTTTAAGAGCGGCGTCTGTCATCTGCGTGCAGGGGCGTTGCTAGGGTCCTAAAACATCCGGGGCTCGGGCCCTTTGTGTTTTTCTGGGTAGGGCTGGGTTCACACGACATTTTTCGCGCCTCACTGTAAACTGCGGATGTTTTTTTACAGAGAAAAACCTTCTGTTCCTGTCACTAATTTTCTGCACATCCCACACAGATCCCGTCCATCTCCTCAGCAGTCACTGTACAGTAAAAATCACCAATGACAAATTTACTTTTTCAGAACTTCTCACCTTCATATGACAATACCCCTAAACAGTCACCAAATAATCCACCGATACATGGAGCAAATCTACCAGACAAGTGATTGTGACTAAAACCCTCCTACAAAACCAAGACCCAAAACTATTACTACTTAAGGCTCAAATAATCCTGCCAGACCCTGACCGAACGCAACCCCCATATGTGACTATCAGCTGTACACAGGCTCTGATTACATATACCACCGCCATACAGTGACCAGATAGTGGTAGATACTAGTTGTATGTAGACGCTCTGCAGACATATAAGTGATTACCCTGCTGTTACATTTAGTGACTCACCGGAGACGTCTTTTCTGATCAGCGTCATTCACTTTCCCTTTTCTTCTCCATCCTTTTCACACCTTCATGCTGATTGCTCCCGGCCAAGACTCGTCCCTGAGGATTTGGACACAAATATCTTAGAATCCTCACATTTCCAGCAACTCCTTAATTATAGGTATAGCAGCCCCTCATATGTATATAGGGCACTGAAGCAGTATATGGGGCCACGGGCAGATATATTGGGCCACAAGGCAGATATATAGGGCCAAAGGCAGATATATAGTGGCCAAAGGCAGGTATATGGGGGCTATAGGCGGTATAGGGGCCAAGGCAGTTATATAGGGGGGCACAGGCAGTATATGGGCCACGGGCAGGTAAAATAGGGGCACGGGAGGCATATAGGGGGCCACAGGCAGTATATGGGGGCACTGAGGCAGTATATAGGGGCCACAAAAAGGGGTATAAAAGGGGCACTGAGGCAGAATATAGAGTCACTGAGGCAGTATATGGGTCACTGAGGGGGTAATATGGGGGCCACAGCAGGTATATGAGGACACAGGCAGTAAAATGGGGACCACAGGCAGGTATAAGGGACACAGGCAGAAATATGGGGCCACAGGCAGGTATATAGGTGCACAGGCAGCATATGGTGGCCACAGCAGGGATATGGGGGCCACAGGCAGCGTATGGGGCCACAGCAGGCGTATGGGGGCCCCAGGCAGGCGTATGGGGGCCAAAGGCAGGGATAGGGGAGCCACAGGCAGGGATATGGGAGCCACAGGCAGGGATATGGGGGCCACAGGCAGGGATAGGGGGGCCACAGGCAGAATATGTGGGCCCCAGGCAAGGATAGGGGGGCCCCAGGCAGAATATGGGGCCACAGGCAGGCAATTAGGGGCACAGGAAACATATGGGGCCACAGAGAGGGATATGGGGCCACAGCGGGCATATGGGGGCCACGGGCAGGCATTATAGGGCACAGACAGGATAGGGGGCCAACGGGCAGTATATGGGGCCAACAGTCAGGGATATGGGGCTACAGGCAACAATGGGGCCCACGGGCAGGCATTATAGGGGCACAGGCAGGGATATGGAGGCCACTGGCAGTATATGGGGCCACAGCAGGGATATGGGGCCACAGCAGGGATATGGAGCCACAGGCGTATATGGGGGCCACAGGCAGGGATAGGGGGCCACAGGCAGTATATGGGCCACGGGCATTATATGGGGGCCACGGGCAGCATATAGGGGCACAGGCAGTAAAAGGGGGCCACAAGCAGGGATATGGGGGCCCCACAGGCGGGGTTTTGGGGATCAACAGGCAATATATGGGGGCCACAGGCAGGGATATGGGGTCCACAGGCAGTATATGGGGGCCACAGGCAGTATATGGGGGCCACAGGCAGGGATTTGGGGTCCACAGGCAGGGATATGGGGGTCACAGGCAGGGATATGGGGGCCACAGGCAGGGATATGGAGGCCACAGGCAGTATATGGGGGCCACAGGCAGGGATATGGGGGCCACAGGCAGTATATGGGGCCACGGGCAGTATATGGGGCCACGGGCAGTATATGGGGGCCACAGGCAGGGATTTGGGGTCCACAGGCAATATATGGGGGCCACAGGCAGGGATATGGGGTCCACAGGCAGGGATATGGGGGCCACAGGCAGGCATTATAGGGGCACAGGCAGTATATAGGGGGCCACAGTCAGGGATATGGGGGCCACAGGCAGCATATGGGGGCCACAGGCAGGGATATGGGGTCCACAGGCAGGGATTTGGGGGCCACAGGCAGTATATGGGGGTCACAGGCAGGCATTATAGGGGCACAGGCAGTATATGGGGGCCACAGGCAGGGATATGGGGGCACAGGCAGGGATATGGGGGTCACAGGCAGGCATTATAGGGGCACAGGCAGTATATAGGGGCCACAGTCAGGATATGGGGCCACAGGCCCAGCATATGGGGCCGCGGGCCCAGGGATATGGGTCCACAGCAGGGAATTGGGGGCCACAGGCGGGGATAGGGGGGCCCCCAAGGCAGTATAGGGGGCCACAGGCAGCATAATGGTCACAGGCGGGGAAAATGGGAGCCACGGCAGCATAATGGGGGTCACAGGCAGGGAAAATGGGGGCCACGGGCAGGCATTATAGGGGCACAGGCATATATGGGGGCACTAAGGCAGGAAAAACGCTATAAAAATAACAACATTAATACTCACCTTAACTCCCCCGGCTAGCGCGCTCCGTCCTCTTCAGCCCGCGCTCCTCCGGCAGCTCCTCGGGCGCTCGGCCTGTGACGCGCTGTGCGCCCGAGGACAGGCAGCGTCGCGATGACGTTTTGTCAACGCGACGCTGCCGCTAAGGCGCACGGGCCGCGGCGGGTCCTCAGCGCTGTGAGGACCCGGGGCCCCGCGTGGGCGGACCTGCGGGTCCGACACTGTCTGCGGAGCAGGGAGCGCTCACTCTCTGCTCCGCAGAAGCCCTCAGCTGAGTGTGCGTCCAGCGGACGCACATGCAGCTGAAGGGCCAGTCGGTGCTCCAGGCCCAGGGCAGAGGCCTGGAGCCCGGGAGACTCGGGGCACAGGGTGTTTTATTCGGGGCCCGAGCCCCGAATAAACCAGCCTAGCGACGCCCCTGTCTGCGTGTCAAACTAAATCACAGCATTGTTTTAATACCAAACCATGCAACCAAACCAATGTATATTTCTGCATGGCACAATGTTCTACACCACCATCCATGCTCTCTGCAGCCAGGAGAGAGCTGCTTTTTAATGCAATTCGCCGCAAATAAATTCTGAACAAACCAAATTTTGGTGAAAAATTCGACTAATCAGTCTACTCGAATTTTTTGAGAAATGCGCTTATCTCTACACAGCAATATGTAAATGTGGGCGAAAATGTGTGACAAAAGTGTCTGAGACAAATTTTGTCTTGGTCTTGCCACGGATGCCATGGATTAGTACTCCATTTTTGTGATACATTCTGTAAAGACACATTCGTAAATGTGTTTAATCTTATATATGTGGCCTGAGAAAGCCTTTAAGAATTGGCGCGGTCATAACTGTCGAAAAATATTGGATAAGTGCCCATTTTTAGAAGTTAAGCATGCATGCCACAGCCTAACACGATGGTATATTTGGTATCAACTTATCAGCAACTATGGTCTAACTATGGACTCAACACTTTCTTATCCTATGCTCTTCCCATTTTATCACTGATTCATGCAGCATGTATCACAGTCTTGCTGAATTTAAGAACAAGTCATGGAAATCAGCAAATATGATGCATGTTTCAGACAAATGTCGTCACATCTGATTTGACTGGTCTCCTGCAAGGTGTTGCGTTGTTACAAATACAACCCCCACAAACAAAATTTTCGCTTTTTTTCTTTAATTTTTTTTCCTCTTATCTGGGAGACCAATATTCAATAGTTTTTATTTTTCCATAACCTGTCTGTGTGTCAAGCATTACCATAAATTTTTCCATATAAAAAGTACGACCCTAAAAGTATTTAAAACACGGAAACAAAATAGATGTTAACAGAGGAATGTATCTGAATTTTTCCCCCCTGGTTATGCCATTTTTCAAAATATGTGGCCCTAGTGAGCTATTTCTCTCAACCACAAGCCTCGGGATTAATGGAGCACTTGCTCAGTTGTTGGGCCTTATTGTTATTAGGATATTTTTTGGCACATTCTTTAAATCCATTCTAGGTTTTAGCTTCCAAACCTGCATCTAAAGATCTGAAGAATCACAAAAACATTTGAATGCAACCTTAAGACATTAAATCTTAGGGTTCGTTCACATGGCTGATTTGGGAACTGATTTCAGCCGTACCGTGTGCCGTATTTGCGCTGCAGTACGGCTGAAATACGTCCCTGCCATTACGGTAATCCACAGTTCTCATAGAGAACTATGGATTCTGTCTCTGCTCCCCGCTCGCGAATACGCCGAGGGGGGAGAAAGTGACATGCACAATATTTACGGCGTGTACGCGCCGTGAATACTGAGTGTCTATGGGGCCGGCGAGCTGCCAGCCCCCCGCCCCGCCCCCGCTGCACGGCAGCCGGCGTAATTGCGGGGAGAAATTCGTCCCCGCAATTACTTTGGCAATAAGCCGTGTGAACTAGCCCTTAAGTAAACAACCCTAAAAAGACGTTCTTTTGGAAAATGCTCTATTCAAGGAATGTATCTACAGGTGTAGTGAATATCTACCACAGGTGTTTTATAGTATTTTTTCAGCATTGCGCCATGTAAAATTAGTTCAAATTTGTTCATTTTCACAAGAAACGCAAGAGAAAAAACATCCCAAAATTTGTAAAACACCTTCATTTAATTCCAGCAGCACCCCAAATGTGTGTTGTTTGAGCATATGGCAATGCTTAGAAAATAACAAGCTCTGTTGGGAACATCGGTTTTGCTGAATGGTTGTTGGGTGCTATGTTGCACTTATTAACTAAACCTAAGTATTAACACAAAGGAAACCTTCCAGAAATGACATTTTTGGAAACAACATCCCACAGGGAATTCCTCTAGGGATGTAGTGTGCATTTTGGGACCACGGGTGTTTCCCAGGTTTTTCTAGCAATGGGCTATAAGAAATTAAAAAAAAAAGGAAAACAGCAATTTTTACTTTGTTTTTCAGATGTAATTTTTACAGTGGTTGCTGTGCAGTATAAATGACACATTAACATGTTTATTTTGCGGGATAAGAGGTACTTTCTGATGTTGTCATTAACTGTACCATAGAATTTACTGAGTAACCACAGGAAAATTCTAAGTGGAGCGAAATGTGAAAAAGACGTACTTGCAGCATGTTTGCAGGGGTTTTGTTTTTATGGAATACACTCTTTGGTATAATTGAAATGTTATCTTCATTCTGCAGGTTTTTTACGATTCTGGCAATGCCAAATATATAAAGTTTTCGTTATGTTATAGTACAACAAAAATCAAAACATTTTCTATTTTTTAAGTTTTCACCACATCTACATAACTTTTTTTGTACTTCCACCTATGGACTTGAATGAAGGGTGGACATTTCAGCAAGACAATGATCACACGGCCAAGGAAACTCTCAATTGGTTTCAAGGTCCAACCAGTCACCTGACCTGAATCCCGTAGAAAATCTATGGAAGGAACTACAGCTCAGATTTCATAGAACGAACCCATGAAATCTTCAGGATTTGAAGAGTGTTAGGGTATGTACGCACCGCAGTAAAGCTTGCCAGAACGTACTCCCAAGCATAGGTAGGGGGGGCACCTCCATTCACCTGCATTATCAGCGGAGCCTAAGCACCGCAAAGTAGTGACATGTCACTTCTCTCCCCTGGTTCTCTATAAGAACTGTGGATTACTGTAATGACTGGGGTGCATTTTGCCCATATTTGAGCGCAGTATGGCGCAAGAAACGGACAGAAATGCACCCCAATCATAGCCGTGTGAACATAGACTAAATGAAAATGTGAAGGTTCACCATCAAGCTGATAAACTACGTATGGCAGAAAATGAAAGCTGTGCAGAGGTTGGCTGCTATGGACGACTAAGCCAATTTTGATTTGATTTTTGGTCAGTGGGAATTTACCTCTGATGTTTCTTTAACTACAGGCCAGCACTTTTGCACAATCCATTTTGTATCACAGCATACATTGCAGTACTGTACATGATTATAGTGTTCAATGTAAAAGGCCTACGTCCCTAACAGGCTGGAGTCCATTGATTAGCCTCTGTCTGTCATGGCAATCCTCAGCATCCGACGATCGCAGAGCGGGGGTGTCAAATAAGGATAAAAAGAACCCCCACCCTCTGTTAAATTGCCTAAACGCCATGGTCAGTTACAGACGGTTTCTTGTGGTGATTATGGTGGCTCAATTTCTCGCATGTTGTGGACCATGGTATAAATGTATGTCAAATGTCAAAAATGTTTAAGAAGCACTGTCCTGGAGTAAAACCACTTTCATTCAGTAATACCCTCCATAGCCAGGTAGTTGTCCCTGTAGCCATGTAATACCCCCCATAGCCAGGTAGTTGCCCTTGTAGCCATGTAATACCCCTCCCATAGCCAGGTAGTTGCCTCTGTAGCCATGTAATACTCCCCCTGAAGCCAGATAGTTGCCCCTGTAGCCATGTAGTACCCCCCTTGTAGCCAGATAGTTGCCCCTGTACCTATGTAGTACCCCCACTTGTAGCTAACTAGTTGCACCTGTAGCCATGTATAACCACCCCTCACCCCCCCCTTGTAGTCAGTTGGTTGCCCCTGTAGCCATGTAACATATCCCCCTCTCCCCATAGCCAGATAGCTGCCCCCTGTAGCCACATAGTTGCTCCCTGTAGCCACATAGCTACCCCCTGTAGCCACATAGTTGCCCCTGTAGCCATGTAATACCCCCCTCCCACCTGTAGCTAATGATAATAAAATAATAAAACGTACTCACCTTTCCATGATCCCTGCAGCGCGGCAAGGTCTGGGAGTTGGTGATCGGTGTAAGCGGCGTGATGACCTTACATACAGCACTCAGCGTAGCAGGGGCTGAGGTGAAAGCCGTGCCCCCCCCTGCGACACTGTGTATGTACAGTGCTGACTAAGCGCTGATACATACAGGGGAGGAGGCAGAAGGGGAACGATCCGTCTTGCCTCCTCCGTGTACCAGCAGAAGCACAGCGAGTGTACAGCTGCTGACAGACTCTGCGTGGCTGTCTTACGACGGCCGTGCAGAGTCAGAGGCCGATCCCCGGGCGGCTAAGGCGGGCGAGGCGGGCGGCCGTGGCGGCCCCCTCGGGTGAGCGGTGCCCGTCTAGCCCGCCCCTAGGAATGGCCATGCATACACCATATGTACAGACTGAGCCAGCTCACCACATGTGACGTCCTTCATGAGCTATGAACCGTCAACGACAAAAGTAGGAAATGGTCATAATAATATAACTTGACTGTATAACAAAAAGATTTTGTACCCATTTCTGGTCTTGCCTTACAAATGCTGATGTACAAAAACTAACTGAAATCCTGCTGTGTGAGAGTAGTTAAACTCTTATATGAGTCTATGTAATGTACAGAAATTCATTATGATAATGCGTCAATTAGATTTTTCAATTTAAATCAATATTCTGCTATCTTATACATCCAGAAAAACATAAAGGATGATAAAGCCTACCTGTTTATGTTTGGAATGGATAGAATGCTGATCCATCCAGGCGCTCATTTTTAAAAAACCTGCTGTCAGGCCTGTGACTGACAAATAGTGTGCAACCATGTTACTGTCAGTGACTTGATATGTGTGTATGTTAATTTTCGGACCATTACTCACCTTGGAGCTGGAATATAAATAATGTTCTAAAATGTTTGTGGAGTAAATATGTTGTTAGCAGCCATTTATCAAATCTTGCACACATCTCTAAAAGTTTGACGGGCTAAAAGTTGGAGATTGATCAGCTCTATATCAAAATTTCTATATAAAGTGACATTGGAGAGTTAACACAAGGAGGACGGGAAATGGATGAAAATGAGTTACACATGTACTTGTTTTTGTCCATACAGCCCCAGATAATTTATGTTTGTTTGAGAAAAGACTGTAAAGTCTTCATAATATACTATTGTTGGATATTTAGGTGTAAACACCTTTTACTGTGTACCTGTAAATCTCTGAACCTAAATGTTCTCAACTGTTAGCTTTCCCCAGGACAACTGTCAAGAATCGTTATTACTGAGCTAGTAGCAGACAGAAGATAAAGCTCCTTATCAATACACTATATCCATTTCACTGCAGCACTAATGGTTGAACAGGGCACATAGACTTTGACTTCAGTTACTAAAAGTTAACATCCCTGAAGCATGTTGATAAGTGCTAGAGAAGTGTCTAAGAAAATTGAACCAGGATCCAAAGATATGCCTTGCACAAATATTCTGTGAAGATGCATGATGCCTACAACACTGTATGCTAACAAACATGCAGGAGCTGTGAACTGTGGATGCAGCAGAGCTGAAATCAGTCAAGTTACTTGACAGAGTTAAAGGGAACTTGTCAGTTTTTTCAGAGTGCCCTCTCTAAGAGCGACATGGAGTAGTGACAGGCACAGTTTTTAAAACATGTTGGACCTTATTTATGACAAACTGTCTAGCAGTAAGTCTGTTTTTGTTGTGTAGTGTGCAGAAGTTGGTTGTAAAATATACTACTGAAATGTATTGATATAATGTTTTTTTTAATAATGTTTTCTTTCTTTCTTCATAGTAATTGCACTATATATGTTACAGGTTGCACTATTATCTGTCTTACCCCTACACTCTGCTAGCAACTAGTGCACATGTCTGTTAAAAGTCTATAGTCATGCTGCTTTGCAAAAATGTAACCATTCATAGTCACTCAGCTCAAGTGGTGGGAGTTCCCAAAGCAACCAGACAGGGAGGAGGAGTAGAAGGTTATAAAAGAGAGGCACATTTAGTGTTCTGGGTCTTTTCCATTGTCTTTTCCACTTGTCTTCATCCTGAGTAAATCATCAACATCAGCCTGTCAGTGGGAAATCCATCATGCCATCCTGACAAAGGCTATGCTGACCTTGGGCTAAGAGAGCAGCTTTACCATTTATTCCCTGGCCACATGGGATTAGGACAGGAATGAGAAGACAGCTTTAGAGAGAGAAACAAGCTTTGGCTTGGCCCAGTAGGACTTTGAATTTCTATGTTTGCATGAGGTACCCTAGTCCAACCAGACATCATGGCCTTTGGGACCCAGCAGCCTCTGGTCTGGCCCAATACCCCCAATTTATGGAAGATCTCCCAGATTTCCATTCATTGCAAGAGACTTTAAGTGGCTGTTTACATGGCAATGGACAAATACCGCTCGGGAAATCCCGACCAGTATTTGCTTTGTTTCTGGCACGCAGGGGTACGGCTTTTCTCCATGGTTTGTGGAGAAAAGCCCTCCCCCATTGCACTGACATGTTCATGACTGCTGGCAGTCTAAAAATCTGGCCAGCAGAAATTCCGTGCAGTGGGGACTACTGCACGGATTTTCCAATAAGGTCCGTGGTAAAGTTTGACAGCCAGTTTACAGAAGGCTTTCAAAACCAAAAACCATCTGTAAATCCAGCTGAAACATCCGACTGTGGGGACATTCCATAACTGAAGGAATTAGCGTTCTTCTGCTAGCTGGCTGAGCAACTTGGACTATGTGAAGAGAAATGTGTTTGAAAATAACCCTCTCCTGTGTGTGGAACATTGTGCCTGGAATAAGTAAAGAAGGCCTCTGTTGTTTGAAAGTTAACCCATTGAAAGTTAGCCCATTTAATCAACACCACATATCAAGGGCTCCTCAGACATCACCACTGCAGGCACTTAAGGGAGAGACCACCAGAGTTTGCCCTGGGGGACCTACTACCACCATCGTCCCAAGTGCAGAACCTCTATTCACTAATACCAATGTTAGAGGAGCATGAGAGATGTGGTTGTGAATTTTTAAAGCTTCCAAAACAGATTTAAAAGTGATTAAAAAGCCTTGTCCCAACAAATATGATACCAATAAAAACATCAACTCATCCTGAAAATACAAGCCCCTACACAGCTCCGTAAACAGAAAAATAAAAAAGTTATAACTCTCAGACTATGGTGATGCCAAAATGTGTTTCCTTTTTGAATAAAAATGTTTTTATTGTGTAAAAGCAATAAAACATAAGAAAATACAAAATGGTTATCGCTGTAACCATATCGACCTGCTGAGTAAAGCTAGCATATCAATTATACCACACGGTGACCACTGTAAAACATATAAATATAAGACACTACCAGGAATGCTGTATTTTCTTCAAAACACCTCACAAAACCTTGATAAAAAGCGAACAAGGTATTATATGAATCCCATAATAGTAGTGATAAAATTTCAACTCATTCTGCAAAAAACAAGCTATTAATCAGCTCCATATACAGAAAAATAAAATAGTTATGTCTATTAGAATACGAGAACATAAAAACACAATTTTTAAAAACTTATTTCTATTGTGTAAAAGTAATAAAACATAAAAAACTATATAAAATGTATATCCTTTTAATTGTATCGACCCGTATAGTAAAGTTATCCTGTCATTAATAACTCACGGTGAAAGCTATAAGAATGAAGCTCAAGAAACAATGACGGACCTCCGTTCTACCCCTTCCCCCATTTTCATGGCCCAATGCTAACAACTGTGGGACACCTGTGCACCCAAAATGCACAATACACCCCGTATAAGATCCATGAGGGATGTTGAATCCAAAATGGGGTAACTTCAGAAAGGTTTCACCCTGAGGTGTAACCTCAAGCTCTTGGGCCCTAGTGCAAAAAGTGAAATGGGACCCCACAGTTACCATGTGTCATTTACAATGCTGGTGTCTCCTTACGTTGCTACCAGGCCTCTCAGGCTGTAAGGCCCGGTAATGACTGCTACTGCTGCACACTCTATAGCTACGCCACTGGTTTCACCTGTTCTGGTACTTGGGCGGCATTGCAGATGTGACATGGCACCCACCAAAATCTGCGTCCAAAAGCCAAATAGCGCTCCCTTAATTGTATATCCTGCCATGCACCTAAACAGCAGGTTGCACCTACATATTTTTTTTTGGGGGGGTGGGGGGGTTGGAGGGGATTCCTTGTAAAATTGAAACATTTTCAGCTAATATTACAGGTTGTTGGAAAAAAATATTTTTTTTCATTTTCACAGCCTAATGCTAAAATAATCTATGAATCACCTATGGGGTCAATATACTCACTCTACCCCTTGATATATTCCTTAAATGGGATATCTCTAAAAATGACAGAATTGAGGGAATCGTTTTTGAGTTGCATTTTACTGGTCATCTACTGTGTTCCAGTAAATAATGGATAAAAATTGAAAACCTGCCAAAAAAATAAATTTTAAAATTTCACTTCTGATTTGTTTTAATTTCTGTGAAATACCTAATGGGTTAATAAACTTCGTAAGTGCTGTTTTAAATATATAAAGGGGTCTAGTTTCTTAGATGGGGTCATTTATGGGGGTATCTAACATACACGCCCCTCAAAACAACATCAGAAATGGACTGGTCCCATAGAAAGATCTATCTTGTAAAATTTCTTGAAAAAGTGAAAAATTGCTATTAAATGTCTAAGCCAGTAATGACATAAAAAATAAAAAGGCATTTAAAAAATTATGCCAAACTATAATAGACATATGGTAGATGCTAGTTATAAACTATTTTGTGTTGAATAACTATCTGTCTCAGAAATTTTTGAACTTTGAAAATGGCAAACTTTTCCAAATTTTGATGGTATTTTGATATTTTTAACAAATAAACAAGGATTCTATGGACCAAAAATTCTCACTAACTTAAAGCACAATGTGTCACAAGAAAACCATCTCTGAATAACATGGATAGATAAAAGTATCAAAAAGTTATTCTCACTTAAAGTGACACATGTCAGATTTAAAAAAATTGGGATCTGTCAAGGAGGTCAAAACTGTCTGTGGCAGTAATGGATTAATGGTGCCATTGACCATGCTTTATAATACACTGGGAAATCCCCAAAAAATTCTATGTGGAGTGGAACATTAAAAAAACAAAATTGCCCCATTGTTGCTGAGATTTCATATCTATGGATTTTTTTTTTTTTTTAAGTTAGCTTTTTTACATTTGCGTGAATAATACATTTTTGGTCATTTTTTTTGCAGACTGTGACTTTTCGATCACTTGAAATGATAAAAAAACACAGTTTTTGGCATTTGGAAGTTTTTTCCTGCTAGGAGATTTAAGGCACGGGGTATAAATTAGACTGGATTGAACTTTTATGGATGTGGCAATAGCAATTCTGTACAAAGTGAGTACACCCCTAAGTGAAAAAATTGTGCCCACAGTTTCAATATTTTGTGTGGCAGACCATTATTTTCCAGCATTGCCTTAGCTCTTTTGAGCACAGAGTTCACTAGAGCTTCACAGGTTGCTACTGGGATCCAATTCCACTTCTCCATTATGATATCACAGATCTTGTGGATGTTAGAGACTTTGCGCTCCTCCACCTTCCATTAGAGGGTCTGAAAACATGCTTGGCCAGCCCGGCACCTTTACCCTAATTTTCATAAGCAGGGCAGTGGTCATCTTGGAGGTATTTTTGCTGTCATTATCAATTGTGACAGTTTCTGAAAGGAAAGAATCATGCTCTTTTCAGTATGTCACAGTTCATGTTGGCATTCATAGCAATCGTGGTTCCGTCAATGAACAGTAGCTCCCCACAGCCAGCAGTGTAAACCGCTGTATGGTATTGGCCACTGTGCTGTAGCTCAGTCGGACAACGTTTTTTTTGCGCAAAGAAATGGTGGTGTGGTGCAGTCCAGCAATGTGAAAATGTTGTCAGAGTTTGGGTGGCATTTTCAAATTGCTGTGTAGACCTAGCTTTAGATAACAAAATCATATTGAAACATTTGCTGCTTTGTTATGCTGGCTGTACTTTCTTTTATTTCCTTTATTTTATTTTATTTACTCTATTAAAATATATTCATTTTAGTCTGTAGTGTGTGCACTTCTTTGGTCTTTCTCACTCCAAAGTGACCCAAATTAACACATGGGATTGAGCTGCTTCTAGCTGCTTCTAGCACTGCAGCACAATCGGCCATACAAAATAAAAATACAGGATGGATTTTTTTTTTTTTTTTTTTATGAAAAACATGTGCATGAGGCTTTACATTCAGTGATCTGGTATTTATATATGTGTACACTCACTCCAATTTAATTAACCCATGTCTCTTTTGGATATGGATACAATTAAATGTTTCATTCAGCAGTTTTATGTCTGAAATCTTATTTTTCCTCTTGACATTATTCTCATTAATTTACACAGTGTAGAATATTGCAGACACAGTACTTTATAGCAATAACTGCCATACTTGTGCAATTATACAGATGTTGATGTTGATTGGCTCAGATGTATGCCAATTATCTTTGAACATACTGTATAATTCATATTCATAGCCTGGCAGTTTGTGCCACCCAGAAAAAGTTGGGAATTGCTGCAACATATGTTGAGCACTTTCTCTCAGTCCTGTGTATGTAACAACTATGACAATTTAAGCAGGAATTCAAATTTTCAACATTCATTTACCATGAATATCTAGTAGCAGCAGAGCCCTCACCATGCACTGGACTATGGGAATATTGCTCCACTACTTTAATAATTTAAACAGCAATTTATACTGTGAGACCTTCTTAGTCACTGTGTCTCAGCAGCACTGCTACACTTGACCTCTTCAATTCTTATTCTCAACCAAGCAGTAGTCTGTAAACAAGAATTACTTTGTGGCTGCAGCCAAAGGAAAACTAACATTTACCAGACTATGCATGATAAAAGTAGTAATTGTACTCAGCTAGCACCCACCTATGCATACAAATATGTACAAATGTATACACCCGAAAATGAAAAAATGGTCAGCTTGTCAGCTCACCGGATTCTAGAGTAGATCCCACTGGAGATGGCACACTGAACATGAGCCTCTTCTTAATTCTCTCCAACGGTGATTAAATATCCCAAAAAATAATAATTTCCCAAAAAATAATGTTATAAATATATATCCAGTTTCTCAGAAGAAACTGGAGTAGGTTGCTGACTGTGTGTACATACAGCATGTAATGTTCACTGGAAACGCCATCAGCTGACGTGTTTCAAACAAAATCAGTTCTAAGAACTGATTGTGTTTTAAATGCATCAGTAAAATGCTTCAATAAATCTCAGTGATTTTAAGGATTTCAAGATGTGCTGATAAACTTTACTTGAATACCAGCTGAAGTTTCTGGACTTTCCATTTGCGCAGGAGTGGGTGAGCTGTAAAAACAGTAACCTTGATAAACAGTTGCCGTAGACTTAGCATTGTGTTCTTTTGTCTTCACAATGCACGTGCAAAGCTGGTGTATATATATATATATATATATATATATATATATATATATATATATATATATAGAGAGAGAGAGAGAGAGAGAGAGAGAGAGAGCAATTACAATTACTGCTCCAGGGCCAAAGTTCATCAGGCATAGGGATGGGTTTGTTTGTATTTTTTTAGGCAAAGCAGGCATACCGGAGCAAAGATTAACATACAGCAAACAAAATTCTGGTCATCTGAGCACTTACTAACTTACTATACAGTGTAGTTTCTCTCAATAACAAGCAAAGTAGAGTTGCATGGCAGACATTGCTTTCCTCCAGTGTATCTCCTCTCAGGCCCAAATGTTTAGTCCTGGGTAGCTGCCACACCTAGGCAGCTGATTAGCTGACCTTATGTAGGACAGAAAAATCCTAGCTTGGTACATGGGGAGCAGCCACCCACCCAACACTTTGCTCCTAGTAAGAGCTGTCCCGGATAAACTGTAAAGAGCCATGCTACTGTTTAACCACTTAAGGTCTAAGCCTATTTTGGACTTAAGGACAAAGTCCTTTTCTTCAATTCGGTTGTGTCACTTTATTGGAGAATAACTTTTTAATTGTTTTACCTATTCATGTGAATTTGAGATTTTCTCATGACACATTGTACTTTAAGTTAGCAATTAATTTTTGTCGAAACAATCCTTGTTTAATTGTGAAAAATATAAAAAAAGACCATTTAGAAAAAATTTGTCATTTTCAAAGTTTAAAAATATCTGTGTGTAAGACATATCCAACAAAATAGTAAATTACGAACATCTACCATAAGTTGACTTTATGTTGGCATCATTTTTTAAACAATCTAAATTTTTTAGGACATTTTGGGGCTTGTGAATTTTGTAGCAAATTTTAACATTTTTAAGAAAGTTTGTAACACTGATTCTTTTAAGGACCAGCCCAGCTCTGATGTGGCTTTGAGGAGCCCTTATGTTAGACACACCCAAAACTGACTCCATCTAAGAAACTGCACCCCTAAAGGTATTCAAAACAACACTTACAAAGTTTGTGAACCCTTTAGGTGTTTCACATATATTAAAGCAAAGAACAAGTGAAATTTCAAAATTCTTGCAGATTTTCGATTTTTATCCATTATTCACTGGAACATGGTAGATGATAACAGGGAAATGAAACTCAATATTTATTCCCTAGTTTATGCCATTTTTAGAGATATCCCATATGTTTGCCTTAGGGCTTTATTTGACTCAAACACTAGCCTCAGAGTAGGAGAAGCACCTATTGAATTTTGGGGTTTCATTTTCATTAGGATATATTTTAGGCACCATTCCAGGTCTACGGGCAACCTAAGGTGCTAAAACTTAACCCCCTTAACGTCTAGGCCTATATATTTTTTTTACGTTTGTTTTTCCCTCCTCGCCTTCTCAGAGCCATAACTTTCTTATTTTTTCCACTTATATAGACATATGAGGGCTTTTATTTTGTGGGACAAGTTGTAATTTCTAATGAATGATGTTATTCATATTATCATAGAATATACTGAGAAACTGCAAAAAAATTCTAAGTGGGGAAAAATGTGAAAAAAAACGTACTTGCGCCATGTTTGCAGGGGTTTTGTTTTTACGGCATTCAATCTTCAATAAAAATGATGTGTTATCTGTACTCTACAGGTTGATATGCATCTAGCAATACCAAACATTTACAGTTTTCCTTATGTTTTGGTGCTGTAAATAAAAGCATTTTCTATATTTGAAACTTGCGCAGCTGTGCCATTTTCTGCAACCAATAACTTTTTTGTACTAACACCCACAGACTTGAGTGAGGGTGCTTTTATTGCGGGCTGAAGCGTACTTTTTATTGCTACCAGTTTGGAATGCATGCAACTTATTTGATTAAATTTATTCCAATTTTTAGGAGACATGAAATGATGCGCTGCGATCCCGCTGCAAAGCTCTTTACCGGCATCAGGACATACCCATATGTCCAATGTCACTAATGGGTTAACTAAAAAGATCTACTTTAGAAAACTACACCTTAAGGAATATATCCAAGGGTGCAATGAGTATGTCGACCCTACAGGTTAGAAATTAGATGTTAGACATATTTTTTTTAACATAAGGCTGCGAAAATAACAAATTTAATTTTTTCCAAAAATCTGCAGTTTGAAAATGTTTAATTTTTACAAGAAATCCTCGAAAAAAGCACCCCAAATTTATTACACTATTTTTTCCAAAGTCGACAATACCCTATATGTGAGTGTAAACTGCTGTTTGGGGACATGGCAGGGCGTAAAAGTGAGCGCTATTTGGCTTTTGGAAGGCAGATTTTGGTGGGTGCCATGTTGCATTGCAAAGCCCCCAAAGTACCAGAACAGGTGACACCTTTCAGATAATGCACCATTTTGGATCCAACATCCCTCATGGATCTCATCTAGGGGTGTATTGTTCAATTCTCTTGCACTGGTATTTCATAGTTTTTTTAGATTAGGGCCATGAAAATAAAAAAAAAATCTACCGTTCTACCATGGTTTTTTTGGGTTTTATTTTTACAGCGTTCGCTGTGCGATATAAGTGACAGGATAACTTTACTATGCGGGTCAGCACAGTTGCAATGATATAAATTTTATATAGTTTTTTTATGTTTTACTACTTTTACACAATAGAAATGGGTTTGTAAAAAATAGCATTTTTAGGTTGTCAATAGTCTGACAGCCATAACTTTTTTATTTTTCTGTATACAGAGCTGATTAAGGTCTTTATTTTTGAGGGATAAGTTGATGTTTTCATTGGTATAATTATGGGGTTCATATGATGCTTTGATCTCTTTTTATCAAGGTTTTTTGGCGATAGAATGCATTTAAAAGCCTGTGCAGGTGGGTAGAGTGCAAGAAAACCAAAGAGGGGACAGACAATCCCCATGCAAACCATCTAGGAAACAATATTTGGTCTGTACATCCAAAAAAGCTTTTTTAAAAAACATGAGCATTGGTGCACACTGATGTGGCAGCAACATACAAACACAAATCAATATCAGCAGCACACTGCTAGCACTAAAAAAAAAAAGGACATAGGAATTTTTGGAAAAGCATTTATGCTACTTAGAATACATGAATATTTTTGAGGTTCTTAGTTCACATTTTTGATCAAAACTGCTTAAGCCCAGTTGCCAATCAGCAAGGCAACCTCAATATATATCTATCTATATCTATCTATCTATCTATCTATCTATCTATCTATCTATCTATCTATCTATCTATTAATCTATCTATCTATCTATCTATCTATCTATATCTTGATATATATATAGATACATATATACAGATGTCTATATCTATCTATCTATCTATCTATCTATCTTACAGTACATTTAAATACACACACACACAATATATATATATATATATATATATATATATATATATATATAAATATATATATTATATATATATTATATACAGTACATTTACCTGCATTGTAAAAATTAGAGTTACCTCCAGAAGGTGTGACATGGAAAACAAACTTTTGCGCAAGGAGGCTGAATGGACATTTAGGCCATGTTAGCATGGCTTATTTGGCCGCGGATTGGAGCCGTACTGCACGCCGGATTTGCGCTTCAGTACGACTCCAATCCGTCCCTGTCATTACGGTAATCCACAGTTCTCATAGAGAACTGTGGATTCCGTCGCTCCTCCCCGCTCGCCGAATCCGCCGCGGGGGGAGAAAGTGACATGCACATTATTTACGGTGCTTACGCCCCGCCGCCGGACATGCCCCTTTTTCAAGCCGTATTGCGGGCGGGATCCGTCCCACAATTACGGCTTGAATAAGCCGTGTGAACACGGCCTTAGACTCAAGACTTTATATCCAGAGGGGCTGAATGAGACATTAAACTTTGGATGTTTTATTTAAATTTACTATAATAGTCTAATTTCCTCTCCCCTTGGACAGTTGTCAATTGGATTACTCTTAGGTGATTGCACTAGACAGGGTGATTGGAATATGAATGAGCAGAATACCCTGCAATAAATATCGTTGTTTATCATTGATAGTGTATAAAGATCCTTTTACTGGCTTTCTATTGTGGATTACAATCTTTCTCCTGTTACTTTCTAATGTTTGATCAGGTACTAATATGTTAAAATTATGCCTAATCTTCTGATACAAATATGATATTCTAGTTGTATATTGTATATTTTCAGAGACCATGACAATAGAGCCTTTTCTGCAAATGATTTATCTCCATGGATTTATATGGATCTAGATTAATGATTACTACTTAGGTGTGTATTTTACATATATCTGGTTAATGTAGGACTTCTATTATTGGGGTCCTTTGTAATTGCCATGATAAAATTATGTTTTGGCCTGGCAGATTTACCTCGAATGTGAGGAATGTTCGAGTGTCTTTGGTCACTATGGAGATTAAAACTGAACGTTCTGCAGTGTTTTTAAACATTTGTGGGATATTGCCATATGAACGAGAGGAGAGGTATCTATGCTAGGGGTTTCTGGATGTTATTGCGCATGCGCGAGATGTTCTTATTCGCGTGGAACTGAGCAGATTGAGTTTAGATTGATGGAGCATACTCCATGATAACTTAGAGATGCTGCGCTTGTGCAATGCCAACATAAGGATGCCATTAACTATGGTATAGACATCAGGTGGGAAATCTAATGGTGCAAACGGTATTTAAGAAGCTAGGTGGGAATGGACTGGGTCAGCATTCAGCATTGGCCAGGCTTTATTGTAAGCAGTAACTTATATAACTCTGTGTGCCTGCATCTATAGCACATTAGGAAGAACAATATGTCCCCTGATGAACCCCCTCGTTTATAACGAGTGGGAAACGCATTGAGACTGGGATTAACATCTATTATGAAGAACAGGTTGTATCATGGCTATATGTGCCATTATTTGCCTATAATTAATTACGTATATATGTAAGTTTCTTGTGGTACTGTCTATAGGTAACAGCATAGAGACATTTTAGGATGAGCCACTGATAGGTGGGGTCGCCCTTTTTTGGGGCGATTGATCCGCCTTCTTGAGGGATATTTAAAGGCAATTTGACAGGGTCAGAATATTTTTGAAATTTTGTTATATCTTGGAGCCATATCCCCTATTTATTTGTATCTTTGATATACTGTATAAGCAATAATATCCCTATGACTGTAGTATATCTTCACTGTAGTGGATTTTTGCTTGGTAAATAATTTTTAAGCTATTTGAGATTAAAGGTTTTATTTTAAATAGGGTTCTTTAGTTTCCTTTGCAGTGAATTTTAATACTGATTCCCTAGACATTAACCCCTTAAGGACCCAGCCAGTTTTGGCCTTCCTGACACAGCCATATTTTTTAAATCTGACATGTGTCACTTCATGTGAGAATAACTTTTTCACATGTTTACCTATCCATGTGATTCAGAGATTGTTTTCTCGTGACACATTGCACTTTGAGTTAATAAGAAATTTTGGTCCATACATTCCTTGTTTGTTTGTGAACAGTATCAACATTTTAATGAAAATTTGGAAAAAAAATTCATTTTCAAAGATCTAAAATTTCTGTGCGCAAGACAGATAATTATTCACCACAAAATAGTTTATAACTAGCATCTACCATGTGTCCACTGTAAGTTGGCATACTTTTTTAAATGTCTTTTTATTTTTTTATGACATTAGGGGGCTTAGAAATTTAGTAGTAATTTCTCACATTTTCATGAAAATTTGCAATATACATTTTTTTAGGGACCAGTCCAGTTCTCACGTGGCTTTGAGGGGCTTCTATAGTAGATACCTCCGCCAATGACTTCATCTAAGAAACTAGACCCCTTAAAGTATTTAGAACAGTGTTTAGGAAGTTTGTTAACCCTTTAGATATTTCACAGAAATTAAAGCAAAGTGGAGGTGAAATCTCAAACTTTCACTTTTTTTTGCAGATTTTCCAGTTTTATTCATTATTTACTGGAACACGGTAGATGTGACCATGGAAATGCAGCTCAATATTGTTTCCCCAGATTCATTTTCAGAGATATCCCATATGTGACCCCAGTGCACTATTTGGCTCAACCACAAGCCTCAGAGTAAGATTTTATTTAGGTGCCATTTCAGGTTTGCAGACACCCTAAGGGGCTGAAACTTAATACACTCTCCTAAAAGACTCCATATTGGAAACAACACCCCCTAAGAAATATCGACCCAACAGGTGTTTCACAATTTTTTTTTAGCATTAGGCTATAAAAATAAAAAAAATTATTTTTTACAACAATTTTAGCTTAAAATGTTTCATTTGTACAAGGAATCCTGGAAACAAAGCCCCCCAAATTTTGTTACACAATTTCTTCCAAGTTCAGCAATACCCTACATGTGGTGCCAGGTCTCATTTACAAAGTCCCTGAAGTACCAGAACAGGTGAAACCATCCAGAAGTCACCCCGTTTTGGATTAAACATCCCTCATGGATCTCATCTAGAGGTGTATTGTTTATTTTGGGCGCACGGGTGTTCCATAATTTTTTGGGAGGGAAAAAACGCAATTCTGTCATTTGTTTTTTGGCCTTTAATTTTACAGCCTTCGCCGAATGGTATAAATTACTTCAAAACTTTACTATGGGGGTCAGTACAATTACAATGATATAAATTTTATATAGCTTTTTATGTTTTATTACTTTTACACAATATAAATGTGCTTATAAAAAACTGCGCTTTTATGTCATCATAGTCTGAGAGCCAAATGTTTTTATTTTGCTGTGTACAAAGCTGTGCAGGAGCAGGATGAGTTGATGTTTTTATTGGTAACATTATGGAGTTCGTAAAACTCTTTGAACACTTTTTATTAAGTTTTATGTGAAAAATTTTGAACAAAATACAGCATTCCTGGTAGTGTCTTTTATTTTTATTTTTTTACAGCGGTCACCATACGATATAAATGACAAGCTAGCTTAACTAAGTAGGTCTATACGATTACAGAGATACCCAATTTGTATTTTTGTTATGTTTTACTGCTTTTACACAATAAAAACACTTTAATTCAAACAGGAAAAGCATGTTTTTACAGTGCCGTAGTCAGAGAGCCATACCTTTTTCATTTTTCTTTGTATGGAGATGTGTAAGGGCTTATTTTTTGCGTTTTTTTTGTTATAATTTTTGTTATCATTTTTGGGGAGACAAGGCATTTTAATCGCTTTTAAATCCATTTTTTGGAAGGCAGCGTGAAGAAAATACTGCAATCCTAGTAGTGTTTTTTATTTTTATTTTTAACAGCGCTCACCGTGCAGTATCTGTGACAAGTTCGTTTTATTCTATTGGTTGATACAATTACGGCAATACCCATTTTATATATTTTTTTTTATGTTGGAAGTGCTATAAAAAAAAGTGTTTTTATTGTGTAAAACAATATTTATGCATCGCTATCTTCTGAGAGCCATAACTCTTATTTTTCCATATACAGAGCTGTGTAAGGGATTTTTTTTTTTTTGCAGGATGGACCGACGGTTTAATTGGCACCTCTTTGGTGTTTATATGAGCTTTTGTTCGATTTTTATTCCATTTCATGTGCTGCGGAATTTTACAATTCTGTGACTGTTTAGAGTTTTTTTTACAGTGATTACTGTGCAGGTTAATTAACATGAGAGATTTATAGGGTAGGTCGATACGCACGCGGCGATACCAAATATGGGTACTTTATTTATTTTTTATCTTTTTTGGGGCGATTGCCGTTTGCAAAGGGGACAGGGCACGGCTGGGCAATGTGACGTCACAGACAGCCCAGAAGGCATTCTATATCTTCTGGGCTTTCTATTAGCACACAACAGCCGTGCGATCGTTCCTCTTGTGCCTCACTTAGTTATCGCGACTGAAAGGTCACGATAATTAAGGGGTTAATCGTAATATACAGCTGTCATACTGCAGCAATCGTGCAAACTCTGCTTTAGAGTTCGCACGATGTCCAGGACATATGCATATATTCAGGTGCGTGAACCCCCAAACGACCTGGACGTATGCATACGTCCAAGTTCGTTAAGGGGTTAAGGGCCACATATATGAAATTTGGCGTTTAATGCCAAATTTCATGAACATTAAAATAGCATAGAATGTGCCTGATTTTTTAACCCGCTCTACAGCGGGTCATAAATTAGGCACATTCTAGTGCTAGGATGACATTTCTGGCTCAGCTATACCACTTTGAAAGTGGTATACCTGTTCCAGCAGTAATGTGCCTAAAATTTCCATAACGAAGCTATAAATCTATAGCTTTGTAATGTTCTAGTGTACTACGCCTCCCGCACCACCCCTTCCCTGAAATCAGGCACATTACAAAGTGCCGCTTGCGCTCTCTAATGTGCCTGATAATGGCATTTGGGAGTAGGGATGAGCAATATTATCACCAAAAGCTGAAATCGGCACGGTTTTTAGGCTTATCGGAAATTTCCGATCACGCAATAGTTTAGGTGACAATTTTACAGATAATCTATTACTATCGCGCCATTTTCAGTGTTTCCTGTCATTTTGGTGGCCAGCCAATCAGCTCCGAGGATAGAGGGGGGTGAGGTTGCCGCAAAGAGCTCAGTTGTACGCATATTGTGTTATACATATTTAAAAGTAAATTACCCTGTTGCATGGTGCGAAGGCCGCCAAAAAAACTAAAACTGTTCAAAATTCTTTTCACCATCGTCTCATTTGGACTAACTTGCACTTGTACGCAAATTGTTTTTACACTATTTAAAAATTTTAACCCCGCCTTGTCAGGGGGGCCAAAACTTTTTTTAATTTGTGGGCATGCAGTTTGAGGGCATCGTGGTACAGGACCGGGATAGTCAAGTCCAGTTTCAACTAAAATGTGTTTCAAAGACTCCTTTTCGGGCACTTTTTTAATCTGTGGGTCAGAAAATTTTTAAGGGTCAGCTGCGGTCCGGGAAAAGGGAAGCCCAAGCCAGTTAAACTAAAATGGGTTAAAAGACCCTTTTTTTTTCATCACCTTTTAATCTGTGGGTCAGCGGGTTTAAAGGGGCAGTTGCTCCGGGGACAGGCTAGTAAAATGTCCATTTAACAAAAATGGTGGTTCAAAGACTATTTCTTCCGGCACTTTTAATCGTGGTCATAGTTTTAGGGCAGCTGCGGTCCAGGACAGGTACAATCCATTCAACTAAAATGAGGACAAAATACTGCCTTTCGGGCACTTTTTAATTTGGGCATGCGGGGTTTAAAGGGGGTCGCAGGGTACAGGACAGGAATGAATAGTCTGGACTTTTTTCTGGACTCTTTCCAAAGTCTTGCCTAAGAGTTGCACGTACCAGTTTACTTTTGGTTTTTAATTTCAGCTCCTACTCCCCTGTTTTGGGTGAAAAAAAGAAGCGTTGTTCCTCTCCCCCATAGACTTAAATGGTCAACGGCGATTATCTATTACAGCTATCATATTGGCAGATAATTGCCGATATCGACTATCGACCCATAAAAGATAGTTGACACAATTGTTCATAAAAACCCTATTTCAGGAGGGTTTTCAGTGAAGCGAACGGGCTGCACCCATTCTGGCTGAAAATACACCAGACTTCTGGGGCAGCCCGTTCTTACATGTCCCCCTAAATATTTCTTGCTTTGTGAAATTGCCCTTAAACTGCATGACTTGGGTCAAACATTTTGCATATCCTCACAATAATTTGAGGAATAGGGCCCCTTCCCCACAGAACGCTGAATGAGCCATGTTTGAAATTTGCCTTGCCGCTGCCTTTTTCAGTTTTTTTCCCCTAAATTTTACAAAGGGTTAAGATCAGGTTTTTGTGATGGGCCCCTTCAAAACATTGACGGGGTATCCAACCCTTTTTGGGCAGTTTGGGAATTCTTCGGGTCATTGTCCATTTTGGAAAATCCTTTCTCCCAAGCTTTAACTCCTGGTTGATGCTTGAAGTTGCACATCAGACCCAAAGCACGTTAATTTCTGAGAAACAAACCGTCTCCTTCCTGAGCAGTACATGGGGGGATTTTCCCTCCTGTTTGTATTTTGGTATAATTGTTTGTACAGATGAACGAGACACCTTTAGGATCGGGAAATTTCCCCAAAGGGGATTTCCAGATTTCAAACCCACATTTCTTTCCTGAAACTTGGGAATTTCTTTTGACTTTCCCCCCTGAATCAACTTTGATGTTCCAACCCAAAGAACTTCCCAAAAACATGAATCATCATAAGGGCTGTCCCAAATTGTTTAAAAAAGGGATAGAAATCCCAAAAATGTAAACTTTTGACTTTTTAGAACGAAAAAAAAGCCTTAAAAAGTTATCTCTCTCATTTTCTGGGATTTTGGAAAATATAAATAATTTTGGTAATTCTAATTGACCTAAAACGGGTAAGGTTTATTCTAATTTCATGTGAGATAGGGAGAAAAACATGCATTTGTGTCTTTTTATTTAATGTATGTAAACTTCTGGTTTCAATTGTACATCAGGCATTATACTCTATACCTCATTGAAGATCGATCCGACCTTTACACCTTTAAGGCAGACTGCATTAGCTTTTACTGCAGATATCAGTAACCAATAAATGTGGGGAAACACTTTAACAAATTTACCATTTAAGAAAAGCCACCATAGAGTGGGGGAACCTTTTTATGGGGTGGCACCTATGAAGTTAAGAATGGTTGTATATGAAATCAAAGTTTCCCCTACTCCTTCTACAGTGTCTCACAAACAGGGCCGGGTTGGGACTGAAAAGCACAACCAACTTCACCAGCCTACACATATAAAATATCACAAAAAATAGCAGCCTGTTGCGAATAATTTTGCTTTACTTTGTCATCGGGACTTGGTGGAGAAAAAACCTGATTCCACTCTGCTTTTTCCTTCCATTCATGATACCATCCTATCATATAAACCCTTCGGGTATTCCCTACTGAGATTGTTTTTTTCTTGCCACATTTGGGGTTTTGTAAGATGAATTTTTCCCACATTAAGTATAAAAATAATATATAAATAACATAATATAAATACATATATAAAGATACATACAATATTATATATATATAAATTATATATAATATATATAAATTTTCATATATATATAAATATAAATTTTTATTTTTTTTTTTATTTAAAATAAATATAAAATATATAATAAATATAAAAAATATATAATAAAATTTTATTATATAAATAATGACACCTTTATTTGCATCTGGGCGCCCCTTGGACCATTTAGGGATAAATTTTTCAAGGACCGCCGCCGTTTTCATAGATAGGTATTTGGGACATCCAACAAAGCACTCCGACTGCAGGCTTTGGTTTCACTGGGCCCCAAACCCGTTTTAAAGGGGGAAGCGGTTACAGAAAAAAAAATCCCATAAATCATAACCTAGCCGTCATTCCCAAACAAAAAAATGAAATGACCCGTCTATCATAGGGCTGGGCCTAACACCAGCACCAAACACACTGTATCTCCAGACAGTACACTTCCCTCAACCTCCAGGGGCCAGAGCCTTCTCCATCCCCTGCTGCACTGCCAGCTAGCGACAATGCCCCCTGATCACCTGGAGTAAGAGGCCTTTAAAATTTTTTGAGACCTAACCCAATACCCGGCGGGAACACGAGACCGGAACATGGAACACCACCCATCCATCTGCACTGTACCGGAAAGCCGCCCAAATGGCGAACATTAGCCATCTACGTACAGGTCACCCTAATTTTTGCTACTGACAATACCTGGCTTCCCCCCCCGAGCCCGGCCCTCGGGGGCACTCTCTACCATTTTCCCCCGATTACCCCACCTATTGGCCCCGCACCAAGCGACTGCTAAGTCGCTCTTCCACAAAATATAATTTATAAATATAAATATATATAAAATATATATATATATATATATATAATATAATACAGAAAACTTTGTTTAGTTTGTTGATATAATGACCCTCGTTTGTGGAGTTTTTTTACACAATTGATATTTTACGTCCCTATTTTTACAAAACTTTCCATCTCTTGGGTTTTTTGAAAACTACAAAATTGTAACCTGTAAATATACAAGATGACCTAGCCAACTTAGTTTAGGGACGCCCCTAGATTACAATTTTGCGGCTCATCCAATTTTGGCGGTTTCCAGCTGAGGGCCTTTTTGGGGAAAGTTTTTGGATAGGGTATTTAGTAGTGTTGAGATTGCGTGGGGGTTCGAGATCGATCGATAGTCGATACGGCCGCTATCGATAAGGTTTTTTTGATATGAGCATCTTTTAAGCGATTTCCATTAAAGTCTAGGAGAGCAACACACCTTCAATTACACCCAAACAAAAGGGTGGAGAAGCTGAAATTTAACATCCAAAACATCAAATGGAACGGCCATCTTAGGCAACAACTTAGGTTTATAAAAGTCACAGAAAAAAAGTCACAGACCATTCACTATCCCTGTCTGTACCACAGCCTGACCCTTAAGACCTGACATCACCTACAAATTAAAAAGTCAGAAGGCAGTATGATTTGAACCATCCAAGTCTTACTTTAACTGGACATTGAATATCCCTGTCCTGGAAACCAGCATGAGCCCCAAACATGCATGACCCCCAGATTTAAAAAAACGGAGTGCCGCAAAATGAGTCTTTCAACCACCAATTTATTTTAACTTGTACACTAACAATGATCAACCCTGTACCGCAGAATGACCATTAAACCTGTCTGTACCCACAGTTTAAAAAGTGCCAGAAAAAGGAGTCTTTCAACCACGATATAGTTTTAACGGAGTGTCGCGAGAAGCAGCGCGGGTGGGGGGGTTCGCTGTTAGCCTGGGCCTCGGGCCGGGAGGTGAAGTTGGGTGGGAACCATGTAAAGGGAGCGGTGGGGTGGGTGCTGGAGCCCCACTTGGGAGGTTGGCGAAAGTGGCAGGAAAAGAAAGGGTGAGTCTAGGTGGGGGGGTAACCACCATTTTAAGTTTAACTGGACATTGACTAGAACTGTCCTGTGCCACAGCATGACCCAGGGCCAGAGTTATCAGTGGGTGCGGTGAAACCCAGCTTGGCGTCCGTCATCTAATTAACACGCAGTTTAAAAAGCCCTGATGACGCAGACACAAAAACAGTCCAGTGCTGAAGCATAGTTCGGGAAGCGTGAAGTGTGGCAACTCCATGCTTCCACAGTACACAGTCAAGGACCTGGTAGCGCTTGCCCTATGTAATGAGTCGGACCCAATTGAGCTTCCCTTGGAAAATACTGATGGTTAACTGCACCTGTTGGTTGACACCAGGTGCCCTTTTGCTTTGCATTCCATTTCTCATCTTTACTCAACGAGCTGTGAGGAAATTGTCGTCTGTAATTTTGTGTCTCTGTCTGAGCACTATACTCCAAGTCCTCTGAATATCCTACATCTGGTCAAGTTATCCTGTACCTCCCTTGTACAATACAGGGGAATTTATTTTTACCAGCATAATTTGTAATGCAAGTTTTTAGTACTTTAATTCCTAGAAAACACATAATTTAAAATAGGATGAATCCCACTCAAGTCTTGTTTTCTCTTTTTTTCATTGTATTAAATGGTTGTCTCAATACAAATGATTTGATAGCTATTTAAAGATCTTGCAAAAACAAGTCATTTTGCAATTTGTGGTCCATTAACAGTGTCCCTACCTATTCCTAGTTTCTGACAGCACGATCACCCTTACCACTCTTGACAATTGGGGAAAGAACAAATGTCTGTGAGAAACACAATTTTTTAGAGAATAGGACCTGTAGTAAAAGCTGCAAGTCACAGCAAAATGAGCCTCCAAAAATTCAAAACATGAACCCCATGAGCCTCTTTTGACAATTTGTGAAACGACAAAATGCTATTAGAAAACAACATTTTTGAGAAAATATGGACCTGCGTAGAATTGCTGCATTTCAAAGCAAAATGCCCCCAAAAATTCTAAAGCAAGACCCTAGAGCCACTGGTGTCAATTGTGGAAGAACAAATGTCTGTATATAAACAACATTTTTTTTATATGCATACCTTAGTATTGCGCAATTCAAAGCATCATGACCAAAAAATTATAAAAATGACTTCGTCATCCACTGTTAAAAATAATTGTGAGTGGAGAAATGCCACTTAAAAGACCACATTGTTCTGTTCCAAAGGACCATGAATATTGCATTAGTCCTCACAGGCTACATGGACCCAAAAAAATTAAAAATATGAACTTCACACCACAATTAAAAATGTGAGTGGGAGAAATGCCACTTAAAGCACATTCAGTTTCAAAGGACCATAATTAATAGCTGTATCTCACAGCAACATGACCCAAAACCATTGACAATGCCGAAAACTTCTTAAGATAAAGTTGAGTAAATGGAATACGGTGTTGTAAATGGAAATACCTTGCTGTACTTTTACATTCTCCTCACAGAGCAAAAAGAATAAAAGAGACAATAGAATAAAAATTGCAGTAAGAATGATCATTTAAAGATTTTCCCCCCCCAAGGTAAGGACCATTTCTGTTGAAAAGGAATGTGAAGTAGACCGGTCAACATAATCGGGACCTTCGTGCATTTGTGCCACAACATCATCAAGATCCAAGCCTGATTCATACTTGAAGAAAGTCAACACGATCCACATTATCTGTGGAAAGCCGCTGCTTTGTCTTGTACATTGACTCTCCCGCTGGCAGAAGGAGCCGCTCCGAAATGACGCTGGCTGCTGGGCAGGACAACACCTCTATGGCGTGACGAGCCAGCCTCGGCCATGTCCCATTTTGGATACCCAGAAGTCTATTGGGTCCGAACACTTGCAAAAACATCGGTGTTGAGACGCATATAGTTCGTGCACCATGATCTAAGCTGATCTCTGTGTGTTGGATGTGTGCCTGCATTGCATGCGTTGGTGAGGTGTTAAACAAAGATTGCCAGAGGTCACCCATTAGGCTTCCCCACCTGCCTAGCTGCAGCCGCTACTCCTACTTTAGGCACTCTACTGCTCCACTTCGCTGATGTTGTACCACCGGACATTTCGGGGAACGTGAAGCAGACCATCAGATGTCGTCCAGTTGATCAATCAGCAAGGTCTCCATTTCCTGCATTTTACTCTCTATTGGGTGGGTGGAAGGAAGTGCTGTTTTTTGTTTTGTAGCGGGATCCAGTAGGTAGGCACCCAGTAACTGATTGTTCATATTGATGGCCTTAATGCGAGATCTTGTTGGAGGAAATGGCGCATCCCAAGCACTCATGGAGAGAGGGAGCCCTTGAATTCCCAAGCCTCTGTTAGGTCACTACAAACTGATCTTCCTCACTTCCTCCCTCCGCCTCAAATTCGCGCCAAACTCTTTCCAGAGGCAGGGACGCCGGTAACATCGGTGTCTATGGATACCCCTCCTCCTCCTCTTGCCTCCACCGCTTCCTCCTGCAACCGCTTCCAACACAGCCCTGACTTGCCTGAATGATGCACCTATGAGAGCTGAGCGCCCCTTGCACTAGCTCAGGAAACCCCGAACTACTGCCTAAAGAAGTACGATGAAATTGTGAAACTGTCGGCCTTGTGGTAATTTGATAGTGAGAGAAAGGCCCCCGTGTCCGCAATCTGTTCCGTCACCTCCACCGTCCTGTGCGGGACCCTGTTGTTTCAGAGTGTCCAACGCTCGTTCCAGAACAAAGAACACCACAATGCACATGCTGACAAGGCCTTGTCCTCACTGACCATTTTGTGGCTTCTTCAAAAACTGCAAGGATTGGTGGGCAGAGTTCTTTCACCTGCCTCCACTCTACGGTTGGTTCAACACCCCGAGGACCGCACCGCAGCTTGTCAGGCCATGTTCACTTCGTACTGCGATAATGGCATTGTCGCTGCTTGCCCACAATCGCTGGAGCATTGGAGGGTGGAATCCAGCGTGTTGCCACGACAACAATGAGACGGTTGACGGGAGGCCGAGTTGACGCAGGCGTGACGAAGCAGGGTAGCGAACGTCGGAAGTGCGAACCAGACACGACCTACTCATCAGGCAGTCCAGACCCGGGTAGCACCTTTAGAACTTTCTGGACGACAAGGTTCCTATGACATGTGCCATCAAGGGATGTGCTCAGCCTACGATCTGTAAGGGCGGCCAGCAGATTATCGCCCGTTATCCACACCTCACCTTGCCTGGTCACAAGGTTCTTGTCACCCAGCCAGCGCTCGTCACGTTGCGAGAAACCGTCCCACAGCTCCAGCTTGTGTGGACGTCTCCAAGGCAGATATAATTACACACGTGCCTGTGTCCTCTGGGCACGTGGCTTGCCACCCAGAGGCACCTTGGGTGAAAGGAGCCCTGCACCATCCCTGCGGTTTTTGAAGAGCGTTCCCGAGCTGAGAGCCACCGTCACCCCCAAGAGACATCACCCAGCTTCACCCAGTGAGCTGTTCACAGAGATATAGCGGCCCTGCCGTGCTTACTATACATGTGTCTGGTTGAGAATGGACTTTTCCGGACACAGATGGCATACAACGCGCTTGAAATTATAGATGACACGTGTCTGGCTAGTGGAGGGACGTCTTTTCTGTCAAAGTTATGAGTGCTCGGCATCTGTTATTTGGTGCAGGCGAGGGCCATGACGTGGCGGACCCATCTTGTCCACCAGACGTAAAGGCAACATTCCAAGGTCCAAAAGTGCCTGGCAATGTCCGACATCAGGCTTTTGCTTTGATGGTTTGGTTAAAGTGTTTCTTCTGCTGCCCAAACCTGGAGAAAGAAGGCTGCTGCTAGACTGTGCCTGCTGTTACGGCGTAGCAGTCTCATACTGGCGGAAGGAGAAGGAGTAGATGGGTCTCTGGTGGTGCAGTGTACTCGGGCGACGGTGGAAGGCAGAAAGCGGAGGCAGATCCCCTGATCATGACTCGAGAGACATGGCAGCTGAGGAACGCTCTGTGGTGGCGGATAGGATAGTGGAGGCGGAGACAGAGGTGTGACAGTGTTGGATGCCCGGCGTCGGTCTGGCCTTTTTTGGCCAAGTTTCCCTCCAATTCCAACTACATGCATATCGCTGCATGTGACTAGACATGTTTTGGTGGGTGGTTTAACCACTTAAGGTTCTTGCCTCCTACTTATGCGTCCTACGGCAAAGGGCGTGCATATGACATCACAGGGTTAATCAGGGATTGCTCAAACAAGGCCCAGGATTGAGAGGTCCTGGACCCTTTTTAACGGCGATAACGAGGAGCGGGGATGCGTTGAGGGGGGACCGTTTGCTGTCGGAATCATATCCAGCGTACGTCTGCACCGGCCCCTCTCCCTATTGTGGCTTGACCCATATTGACACTAACCCCATCGTCAACCCTCCTCGGACCACTGATTGAAGCGCTCCTGCAAGCAAATGTCTGTCGTAAAAGAACCCAGTTGATGGATCCGCAATGTCGTCATCATCATCATCATCAACACAGAACTTGCGTCTTCTTGACTTTCTGCATCCAGAAGCTGTTTTAGGGGGGGCTTACCCAAGCAAGGCACTGCAAGGCGTTGTCCGACCGTCCGGGATTTTTTGCCAATTGACCGTCTTCCTTCACTCCTCTGATGGCATCATAACATGGGCGTCAGAGCAGACTAAATCATCCTCTTGACTTCAACAAGCCTGCTGACCCCCAACCGCAATTTGTCATCAAAGAGGGCCGCAGACAATGGATTATCCACAGTGGTAGGATATACACGTTGACATTTGGGCTGCTTCATGTTTGGATGGACTGCTGTTGTATGCTGATGAACGACATTTGTGGCCGTTGAACTGCAGGACGAGGAGGTAAGACTGCTAGATGCAGGTTTGCATTAACCGACTGAAGGACAGATTGGCGACGATGTTCGTTACATAGATACACAGGCCCTGATCCCAGCTATGTACAGGCCTGGAGTTCCTGCAACTGATGATCCGCTAGGCATTCGTGTTGTCGCCAGCACTGGAAGGAGCACCTTCTCTCGTACCTCCTACCTCCATGTCTACCCCCCCTCTTTGCCGCTTACCACCAGCATCGTCGCTCCATGTTCGAGAAAATATAAAAATTATGATAAGGTAATGGAATAGCTTTTTGGAAAGTCTCCTTATTAAAAGACGGCAAATCACAGCTATCTCAAATCCTTCTAATCAAAACAAAAATTGCTGATTCAAATTAACTGCCAGGATGGTCTATCAACAAATCTGGACTGGGCACAAAGTCCAAAAAAACACGTATCTGTTAGTTTTGGTATAATATACGTTATTTTTGCACCTTTCAATTCACCTGTGTGAATATAGAATTGCGTATTAAGATTACGTTGATTCTGCGTCAATGAACAAATGCTGGGTGTGCAAAATTCAAAAAACACGTAAACTGTAATGTTTTGATAATAAACGGTATTTTTTGTCACGCTTTCAATTCACCTGTGGTGAATATACGAAAAGCTGTTATTAAGAATTAGTGGATACTGGCGTCAAAGAACAATGCTGGGATGCGCAAAAGACAAAAAACTGGTAACTGTTTATGTTTTTATGTATGATACACGTTATTTTGGCAACAAACAACCTGTATGCAGACTACAAGATTGCTGGATTGGTAATATAACTGCAAAGGGTGGATATAATCAACAGTCACAGGTTTAATGTGTGAAAATTAAAATGAACCGTTTTATCTGAAATGTAACTGATAAAAAAAGTTGAGTTATGCACCTAACAAAGAGATCTGCAGCTACTAGAAATGATTTGTAACCAATAAAATTCATGCTGCCCAATATCCAGGAAATATTTCAATAGAGCAAACTGTTATTAATAAAGATATTCCACTACAATGTCTAACTAAGTCTTGGTGAACTTTATCACAGTGTTCTTTTATTAGATAGAGCTTTGTCTGTGTTCTGCCCGCGGGTGCCCCCCCTTGCTCCCCCCCCCACCGGCCGTGAATTTACAGCGGTAGATGCTGCTTAAAAATTCTCTAGCTAACTACATATAAATTTCTATCAAACTCTTAATATAACTAAAATGGAAGAATCCACAGCTAATAGTTTATGGTTTCGTACTGTGCAAAAAATAATAACAAATTCGCTGAGCTGTTTGCCACAGGCAGAAGCCGCAGGTCAACCCAATGAACGCTGAGAGACACTGATGGCTGCAACAGGAAACGCTGTTCAAACTGTAAAACACAGCTCATAGTGAATTTTCCAGCCAACGCAACCATACACATCCAGTCATTACGTCGCACACAAACAACTCACCCTCTCTATTCTGTAATCTGAATGCTGGCCGGCCAAAAATACAGAAGGCGCCGAAAAGACGCGATCTTAATAGATGGATGCTCAGATTTGAAACCTAATATATACGCATGAACTGGAATTTTCGATCACCATAAAAACCTTGCCGATTTCCAACTTTGTCGATAAAAATACGCTCAACACTAGTATTTAAGAGGATAATCAATCTCAATTGTTTGGCACACCTCTTACCGTATCTTGGAGGATCTGCTCCTATTTGATATATATAGAGGATGTATAGTGATTGGATTTTTGAATCTTGAATTTAGTCTCAGTAAGTTTATAATTGATAATTTTTGATAGCTATATTGCCTTATCTAATCTTTTATCGTTGAATAATAATAAAAGTTATATTTTAAGGTTGGGATTTTTTTTTACTTTGTCATGCCCTTAAAATATGTACTAATAGAAAATCCACTGCACTCCAATATGCTTTATAGGAAGCTAATATTTAATTGTGAACAACACGGCACAGATCACTACAACATGTAAGCTGAAAGTAATACTCAATAAGAGTGGTTTTACACAAAGATAGGGCAAATGTAATTTAGATGTAGATTATAGCAACGTTTCGGCAAAAGCCTTTACAAGCAAAACATTCAACTGATGAGATGAAGAAAAAGTACGTGAGTATGTCATAGAAGCACTAATGGAAAGCAAGAAATAAGAGAAGAAAAAAAGGAAGAAAAAGGAAGAAACTGGAAGTTTCCCGATATAAAGGACTCAAGGAAAAAAGAGAGGTAGGAAAAAACTATACATATGAAAAAAAAAGCGGGGAAAGGACGGGAGGAGAGATGAGAATCAAAGTAATATGATAATAGCTGGGAGCAAAGAAATGAGAAGGGGAGGGAAGGGGGAGGGGGGCTGTATACAGTAAAGGGAAGAGGAAAGAGAATAGGGAAGAATAGGAAGACACTGTATGTGAGAAGACAGAGTAATAGGTGAAAGGCTTACCTAATACAGGGTAATAGAAGTAGAAATGGTAGAAAATATAGGTAAATGAATACCTAATGAAGTCCTGAAAAGTCTCAGCTCTAGGGCTGTGGAGGCCAGTAAACGGCGTCTAAAGAGAAATAGATATAAAGCAATAAGTGGCCGTAAAAAATGAAGAATATGGGAGTGGAACAGGGGAGAGACTCACCTGTGTGTAGTGGTTAATGGACAGGACGTTTACCTATATATCTACATTATTTCCTTGACGTATGTTCTGGCTTCTTACTCCCCCCCCCCTTCCTTTTTTTAGTTGCTGCACTTGCCCCTTTACGGCATTCCCTCTATACCACCCACCTATTACCCATATTGGAGGTGAGTGGTTTTAAATCTTTTCTCCCACACAATATACCATTGGCATTATCTTTACGCGTACCTATTTTTATTACAGAGACATTCCTCTCCACCTATAATATGGTACTCAATTCTACCATTTCTACTTCTATTACCCTGTATTAGGTAAGCCTCTCACCTATTATTCTGTCTTCTCACATACAGTGTCTTCCTATTCTTCCCTATTCTCTTTCCTCTTCCCTTTACTGTATACAGCCCCCTCCCCCTTCCCTCCCCTTCTCTCTTCTTTGCTCCCAGCTACTATCAAATTACTTTGATTCTCCCTCCATCTCCTCCTTCCGTCCTTCCCGCATTTTTTTCATATGTATAGTTTTTTCCTACCTCTCTTTTTCCTTGAGTCCTTTATACTCTGGATCTTTCAGTTTCTTCCTTTTTTCTTCCTTTTTTTCTTCTCTTATTTCTTGCTTTCTATTAGTGCTTCTATGACATACTCACGTACTTTTTCTTCATCTACAGATGTTTGCTTGAAAAAGGCATTTTGCCGAAACGTTGCTATAATCCTACATCTAAATACAATTTGCCCTATTTTTTGTAAAACATTTATTGAGTATGTACTTTCAGCTACATGTTGTAGTGATCTGTGCCGTGTTGTCACAATTAAATATTGAGCTTCCTATAAAGCATATTGGAGTGCAGTGGATTTTCTATTAGTATTGTTTGAACCTAGGTTCGTTCCATTTTGCACCCACCACAGCCTTAGAGCCCCTAAGGTGTGCGCTATCATTTACTATTTGATTGACTTAAATATGTAAGCCACACCATCAACAAAAGGTGGATAATAAAAGAATATAAAAACACCTAATCACACAATCAAGTTAGGACAACCACTGCCACTTTGCCAGCATCAATATAACTAATAATAGCACCATGCAGTGACTATACTGCATTTCAGTTATATAATAGTTTTACACAGGTGTTCTGCAGAGCATCATCACCCTGCAGACTATGCAAGAAATAAGAAAATTACACTCACAGCCAAAATACATAATTAATTCTGCTTTGCTACTAACTTGCTTTGGAAACAATTCTGCTGAATCTTTCTTAAAATTCAACATTGTTCTATTCCTCTGTCATTCCTCCCAGAAATGAATAAACAAACGGATGCCTTGATGTTACCAATCTGCTTGCCAAAAGCCTATGTCCCTACACAGTGAAAGCGTCCCATCATCGCTGACGGTAACAGCCTGTGTATTGACACATCTTATTACTAGGGAGCAGTATTAACCAGTTATCAGATAGGGCAAGAAAACAAAAGTTTTGAATTGATTGTTACATGTCTGCACAAAGTTGCTGGTAAATACGAATTCTATTGTTTTTTCCACAACACCGCAGTTTTTTTTTTTCTCTTGTTGCATTTGTTTTACCAACCCGCCTTTCAAGAGCTATAACTTTTTTTTTTCTATCTACATATACCAAGATACTCAGATTGTTAGTTGCGGCAGTCCATGCCGTTCAATGAAGTAAGTCCTTAGATAGGCTCCCAGCGTGGTGAGCAGGAGACGCCGGCATCAGAGCGACAGCTGACGCACAGCAAGTGCGATGTTTCGGGGAAGCTCCTCCCCTTCCTCAAGCATGAAGCGTCACAGAGTATCTCCTCCTTTAAAAAGGTAAGTGAGAACATTAACCCTTACAACACTGACCTAGAATTATAAAAACACTCTAAGATTAAAACACTCATTCAAACCCCTAGGGGTGAGTGATTCCAGGGTGGAAATCCAATACGCTTCTTTTTTAAGCAACTGCTTAATGGCTAATGATTTTTCATTAGCCCAAATATTTTACAGCACGCACCACCGGAGCTCATATATATCATGACGAGCTTCCGCAAAATGTCTAGCTACAGACGTTTCACCATATGATTTTTGATGCTCCATCTCGTCGGTGGGATTTTTTTTGTTCTACTCCCTGTCTCTTAGTCAACCTAATCGCTGCCTTGTGCTCATTGATCCTAACCTTAACTGCTCTCGTAGTCTGCCCAACAAAAATGAGCCCACAGGGCTTTTCAACAATATATCACATTTTTTACATTACACGTGTGGAAACCGGGTTTTTTAAAAATATTTTCCCCTTTGTAGGATCTGATATACCCCCTTTGATTATGCATCACAGTTTTGGAAAATTCAGACACCGAATGGCCAATCAGTGCCTGAAAAGCGCTGTTTTACCTAATTTTTAGATTTTTCAAATCAAAAAAATTAACTTTTGACCAAGGGCCTAACCTTACGAAAAAATCCAAGGGGGAGGCTTTAAAAAAATGCCGTATTACATCACACTCAAGATCTTCCAATTTTTTGGAAAAAGCTTTTTTTATCAAACCAAAGCCTGTCATAAACTGTATAATTTACATTTGGGAATTAGATTTTTTCTTATACCTCCCTTTTCGTAACAATGTTTCTCGCTATAACAAAATCCAAGACCCATTTTTAACAATTTTCCCCCATATATCCTCTATCGCCAAATTTCTTAATCAACTCCTTCATAGCAACGACGTAGTCAGATTAATTTGAGCAAATCCTCCGAGCTCTAATTTGGGCTAATGAAAAATCATTAGCCATTAAGCAGTTCTAAAAAGAGCGTATTTTTTCCCCCCGGGGTCACCACCCCTGGGGTTTGAAAGAGTTTTTTAATCTAATTTTTTAATAATTCTAAAGGTCAGTGTTTAAGGGTTTAAAGTTCCATTACCTTTTTTAAAGGAGAGATACCTTTTACGCTTCATGCTAGGGAAAGGGGAGGCTTTCCCGAAACTCGCACTTGCTGTGCGTCAGCCCTCTGATCCGGGGTCTCCTCTCACCCGCTGGGAGCCTATCAAAAGGGCTTACTTCATTGAACGGCATGGACTGCCGCAACTAACAACCGACACGTTATCTGTATTCTACAGCTCAGTATGATTGCAATGAAACCAAAATTGTCATTTCCAGTATAATTTAGTACTTTATTTTTTAAAATGTGCAATGTAGTACAATTTTTTTGTCTTTCAATCTATGAACCTAGGGCCTTTATTTTGTGGCTGAAGGGGTTTTTTTTATTGGTCCATTTGGACTGAGACTTCCGATCACTTTCCCCCGTTTGGGACCCTAAATAACCAAAAAAATGCAAAAAACATGGCGCTGAATTTCCATATGTTCACCATATGGAATAAATGATGTTATGTTTCAAATAGATCAGACTTTTTTTGGCCACAGAGATAGCTCGGTTCACATATGTGTTGGAGATTCAGTTTGGAAACACTGTCACATGTGCACGTTGACAGAAAAAATAACAGCATATAAAATAAGATGATCATTACTATATTGGTACAGAGCTATACAGTGACTCTTATTAATTTAATTTCAGTACATTAAATTATACATGTATACATGCTTAAGACCAATAAAACTGTACAAATAACATAATATGCAAAGTTTACAAATTATTGGGTCATGTTTCTAGGTGCATAGAAACATTGAAAACATGTTAACACACATGTTGTGCTAACATTTGACAGCAAATTATAGAATTCCTGGGTTTTAAAAAGTCACTGAAAATAAACACTGCAGCCCTCACACCTGTTAATGCCAAGGCACAATTTGGAGTAAGAAGAACAGACCTCCCACTATTTTAAAATAGGAAGTCTGCCAATTATAACCAGTATGAGGTAATGCAAGGGCAGAGTTACATAACCATATTTAAATCTGCAATGGGTTTGGCATCTCTGACAGTTTGGAAATGTAAATGTGCTCATGTGAAACAATCTGGTTTGCATAAGGTAAGTTTGATGTGTGTTATGTAACTGTGTTTGTTGAAGGGAAAACCATTTAAAACCAATCACGTCCACCCAATTCTTAATTGTTGACATAGGTATAAGTTCTCTGCATTCAAATAGAGCAAGTATTTGCAGATAGCAGATATGTGTATATGGTAGACATTAAGAGTGGCATGTATAACACCGTTCATACCTGTCGCTCTTTATCTCTAACAATATTAGCTTTTGTTTACAGATAAGCAATTGCTTTTACTCCTCTGGGCACTTGTAGTTTTGTTTACTGAAGATTAAATCTCCTGCATTTTGTAACACTCAGCTAGTTACAGTGAAGCTAAAGATGCTAATCATAGCTATAGAACCACCCACAGCCTGACAAGACAGAGTGAGTGTAAAGCTGCCTGTGACTGTGAAACAGCATAGTGAGAGAACCTCTTTAATTATACCAGAGAACAGCAGTTTCAGTTCAGCTATTTATGAGCCTCTGATAGACTTGTATGAAAAATTGCTTGATTGTTGTCCACCACGCTCAGTTGGAACAGATAGGCCATGAAGTAGGGAATCTGTTATTCTCTCGACCTGTGCTTGGATGACCATTTGCTAGACTTGGTTTAACATAGCTATTAAAGATCTCCAGTTGTTCTCTTTTATGGATAGGCACAAGGGGGGACATGTATGATCAGAGTTTTCAC
>JAODAL010019522.1:0-71793 GCA_025379985.1 Phyllomedusa bahiana | reverse complement strand
AGTGGCAGGTACCCCCGGGGCACGCGCGGTGCTTAGAAACGACCAGCGGAAAATCCCCCGGGGGAAAGGGGGTTGGGAACCCTTTTCTCGGTGCCCCGGTAAAAGGTGGCTCTCGGGGTACGAGGGGGTCGGGGGCAGGTAGGCCTCTTTCCATTGGGGGGGTTTTTGGGCCTTTGGAGTACCCTACCCTTGTCTTCCCCTTTCCCCGGGTGGGGGGCTTTTTTCTGCAAAAGTGGGTTTTTTTGGGTTTTTTTTTGGGTTGACTGTGGGAGGAAAAGGGCTTGCAAAACCAACTTGGGTTTTTTGGGGTGTCGGGAAAAGTCGAGTGTATGTTTCTTCATTGTATAGAATATATTCTTGTATTTTTTGTATTTTTTGTATATAATATAATTTTTGGGGTTTTGGGCTTTAGAGTTGGGTTTTGGGTGGGGAAAAAGGGGGGAGGGTTTTGGGGGTTTTAAAGGGACTTTGAGGACCTTTGGGACTTTTGGGTTTGGAAAAAAAAAGACCAAAAAATCCGGCCGGGTTTCCACGACGTCCGTCAACATTTTCGGGGGCAGGGGGAGGGCGGGGTCAGTTTGGGGGCCCAAAAAAAAAAAATGAAAAAGAAAAGAAAAAATTGTGGTGGCTGGTTTTGTTTTTTTTTTGTTTTTTTTCTTATTGGTTTGTTTGGGGGAAAGGGGAAGGAGAAAAAAGAAAAAAAAAGAAGAAATTGTGGTGTTTTTTGTTTTTTTGTTTTTTTTGGGTTTCTTTTTTTTCTCTTTGTATAAAAGGGGGCCGGGGAAAACTTTTTTTTTAAATTTTATAAAGGGGGTATTATAGAAGTGTGAAAAATTGAAAATAGTTGGCTTTGTGGGGCAGGAAGTTGGCGGGCCCGGGTGATAGAAAACCGTAAATGGGGTCCCGGGCCGTTAGGGGCCCTTCAGCATTTTCGGTAAAGTTTTGTATTTTAATTTTATTTTTTTTTTTTAAAATTTTAAAAAAAGAAATCAGGATGTAACTCAGGATCAGTACAGGAAAAGTTAATGTTTTCCCAAAAGGCCCTGCACCAGCAAAATGTGAGGCAGCCCGGAGTATAAAACAGGAAAAAAACTCGGGAAAAATACGGAAAAGGGAAATTGTATGCCCACAGTGACTGCACCACTAAAAAATGAGTCGCCTGGAGGATAATACGGGATGTAACCGGATAAAGTACAGTGAAAGAAAAAGTATGACATATTGATGCACCACAAAAATTGTGAGCGCAGCTGTGGAGTATAATACGGGAAGTAATTAAAGGACATTAAAAGGAAAATAATGAAATTCCCGGTGTGACAGGGGTCACATCAAAAAATTCCCTTGCTGCAATTTTCCCCGAATATTTTTTTGTACGACTGTATAAAGTGTAACTACCCTCGCTTTCAATTTTTTGGGTTTTGGTCCCTGTGCCCGATGTTGTTTCAACAGACCCGGGTTTTTTAAAAAGGGTCAATTGAATAGACCAATAAAATTCCCCCCTTTGGGAAACACCGATTGGGTTTTCCCTTTAACCCCAATCAACATCCATGGATCTTTTTATACTGCTCAAGTGTCATAATGACTTCCCGAACTGACCCCCATTACTATGATTGATGAGAAGGGAGACATACATCTTGTCTGACATTTGAATGAAGCTCTTCCTGGGAGAGGTAGGATCCAGCTCCTCCAGGACGGTACCAGGCAGGTCATTCGAGACACACAGGGTCTGGCTGGGTGCAGGGAGGAGGAGTAAACCCGATTGTGACCGATACACCTCAATGGTGATGACCTGCAATACCACATACAAGCCACAGCCAGGTCCTCTAATTGTGGAGAACTTTAGGGAATATCCACAGGGGACGGGAATACGGTGCATTGTCTGCAGCAGCAAACCAATTTTTTTTTAGATATAAGTGCGGATCATGTAAACAGGAAAAAAATACCTCATTTATCAAAACTGTTTGAGTAAAATGGTCTTTGGTGCCCATAGCAACCAATCAGAGCCCGTAGCAACCAACCAGAGCCCATAGCGACCAATCAGAGCTCATAGCGACCAATCAGAGCTCATAGCAACCAGAGAAAATAGGGACCAACCAGAGCCCATAGCGACCAATCAGAGCTCAATGTGACCAATCAGAGCCCATAGCGACCAATCAGAGCTCAGTGACACCAATCAGAGCCCATAGCGACCAATCAGAGCCCAGAGCAACCAATCAGAGCCCCTAGCAACCAATCATACTCAGAGCAACCAATCAGAGCTCAGCTTCCATTTTACAGAGCAGTATAAGTAATGAAAGTTGCTATGAGCTCTGGTTGGTGACTATGGGCTCTATTTGGTTGCTATGGGCTCTGATTGGTCGCTATGAGTTCTTATTGGTTGCTATGAGCTCTGATTGGTTGATACAGGTTCTGATTGGTTGATACAGGTTCTGATTGGTTGATACAGGTTCTGATTGGTTGATACAGGCTCTGATTGGTTGCTATGGGCTGTGGTTGTTATGGGCTCTAATTGGTCACTATGAGCTCTGATTGGTTGCTATGAGATCTTATTGCTTGCTATGGGCTCTGGTTGCTACGCGCTCTGATTGGTCGCTATGTGCAACAAAGATCGTCATACTATCAGACACATAGAAAGTAGTGTTGTAATAAAGCCAGCTCACCTTTACATGAACGTGGAGGTGCACGGCTTGATCCCAGGAGGCCACTGGTCGAACAAACTCTTATGATTCCAAACTGATGGAGAGCCGGCACCAATGGAAATAAGAAGATGGGGACTTCGAAATGCGTCCGCCTTTTATTACTCACCTAATGTAAGGAATCAATCAAGTCTCCTGTTACCGACTTCCATTGGTGCTGGCTCCCCATCGATTAGGCATTTGTGATAAGTGAGGCCCTGGCGGTATAAAAGCTGCAGTTGTGGATTTTGCTGTGATTCTGCAGTAAGACATTTCCTTGCAGATTTCGGCATCCCCATTCCATCTGCCATACACCTGCAGCACTTGCACAAGAGAACTTGACCTGCTGTGGATCCAGAACCTGCACTGCTCATCAATTACCACAGAAGTTTCGTTTATAGGGTGTGGATGAAATTTTGCAGAGCTTTTCCACATATTCGTAGCGGATACCCCCAGCCATACACCTTATAGAGAACCCGTGACCTCTTCTGTCTATTTTAGTAAATCTTGTGTTACCTGTGAAATAACTTCTCTTATAACTGTGTTGTGCTGTTCCTCTGTTATTCCTCCTGGAAATGTACGGCTGAACAGTCAGATGGGCGTAACCATTCGGGTTTAAGGGGTGTGTCCTTACCCACACTATCAGCACTGAGTGGCCAATGTCACTGGGACACCTCCCAGTTGGTAACAGCCAGTTGACAGATTCAGTAATAGATTTCTTGTGTACCACACAATATAAAGCTATAGAGAATATGCTCATGGGAAATCCTGCTATTTACTAAAACAGATCTATCAGGAGAGACTACAGATCCTCTTTCCACACTGGCTACACGGGAACAGACCTGGGAGTGCAAACACAGAGTCCACACCCCAAGCAGATCTGTGCTGCAGGCTGTGCAAATAACCAGACTGGACCTCATCTTGAACTACGAATAAGGCTGTGTTCACACGGCTTATTTCGGGCGTATTTACGTCCGCAAATACGTCCCGAAATACGTTTCAAATAATGAACAATTAGATTAGCATTGATTCCAATGTAAAATACGCCTCGTCGTTCACGAGGCGTATTTTAGTGACGTATTTGCGGGCGTAAATACGTCCGCAAATACGATCGTAAAATTAATTCCCCTGTCACTTATTGAGGTGTATTTCACAACGTAAATCCCCATAGTAAAGAATGGGGATTGTATTTACGACGTGAAATATGTGCAACACTTTGTGACACGTATTTGAAACGTATTTCGGGACGTATTTGCGGATGTAAATATGTCCGTAAATACACCCCGAAATAAGCCGTGTGAACATAGCCGTAAATACAATCCCCATTCTTTATTATGGGGATTTACGTTGAGAAGTACGCCTCAATAAGTGACAGGGGACTAAATTTTACGATCGTATTTACGGACGTATTTACGCCCGCAAATACGCCTCGCGTGAACGACGAGGCGTATTTTACATTGGAATTAATGCTAATCTAATTGTTCATTATTTGAAACGTATTTCAGGACGTATTTGCAGACGTAAATACGCCCCGAAATAAGCCGTGTGAACATAGCCTTAGGAACTGTTCCGAAACGCGTTAGCCTAGTGGCTTAAACAATGCACTTGTAAGTGCTGTTCACAAACCGATTGTATGCTGCCTGTTATGGTCGATTTTAAGATGTTCTACTTTATTGATCTGGACTCTTCTGCTTGCACGTGAAGCTGGTCCTCTCGTCTCATATAGCCCGGGCCTTATCCTGCGCACACACAAACCTACTGACTGCATCACTTCTGGGCTCCCGTAGATACACAAAGCATGGATTCAATCGTTGTGACTGCCATTAGGTTGTATTCCCGCATCTCTCATCTTCCTACAGATATGCCCTTTGTTGCAGGATTGAGCACTGCAAATTCACATCATTAGCGAAAGGGGTTGCCCACTTAAAAAAAATAAAATTATGTTAAATCAGGGCCAGGGTGGGCAAAAAAGGGAAAAAAACAATACTGATCTCTCCTACCTATCCCCACCGCTCCCGGTGATCCGCCCCGCTTCACTTCCAGGTTCTTTTCCCGACGCAGCAGAAAGGTTAGGGCTTCACTGTAAGTTAAAGGAGTGCGAGGCTCTAACCCGGAAGTAAAGCGGTGTATATTTCCATAAATCCTCGCAGCAGCAGGGGGACAGGTAGATTTAATTTTATTTATTTTTTTAAATTTTGCCCACCTTGGCCCAAATGTCATGTATATTGTTTTTCAGTGGACAACCCCTTTAAAAGACTTCTATCAGATAAACCTGGCTGCTTTATTTCTGAGCCCCCCCCAGTGAGCATTGTGTATGAAAACGGTCTAGAAGATTCTCTTTGTTGCCCATAGCAACCAGAGCTCACAACCAGAGCACATAGCAACCAACCAGCACTCATAGGGACCAGAGCTCACAGCAACCAGAGCCCATAGCAACCAATCAGAGCTCATAGCAACCAGAGTTCACAGCAACCAATCAGAGCCCATAGCCACCAGAGCTCACAACCAGAGCACATACTAAACAACCAGCACGCATAGCGACCAGAGCCACCACTCAGATCTCATAGCGACCAGAGCTCACAGCAACCAATCAGAGCCTATAGCAACCAATCAGAGCTCATAGCAACCAGAGTTCACAGCAACCAATCACAGCGACCAATCAGAGCTCATAGCAACCAAGAAGGGCTCACAGCAACCAGAGTTCACAGCGACCAATCAGAGCTCATAGCAACCAAGGGCTCACAGCAACCAATCACAGCCCATAGCAACCAAAGTCCATAGCAACCAATAACAGCTCAGCTTTTATTCCTGTTAGAGCCCATAGCAACCAATAACAGCTCAGCTTTTATTCCTGTTACTGCTCAGGAAAAATGAAAGCTGAGCTCTGATTGGTTGTTATGAGCTCTAATTGGTCGCTGTGGGCTCTGATTGGTCGCTGTGAGATCTGATTGGTTGCTACGGGCTTCGATTGGTTGTTGTGGGCTCCGATTGGTCGCTATGGGTAACAGGGAGTCTTGTGCTAGCCAGTTTTCATACATAAGGCCCAGTGTGTCTGGTATTGCTGCCCGGCCGCCTTATCAGGTGGAGCCAACGCCTGTAGTTTGTCTACGTCCAATGCAGATAAGCACATGCCGGGCAGATGCCGCTGTATCAGCCTCTTGCCTGCAGAGTTACGCTAGGGACTCACAGTAAGGGACAAGCGTTTATAAATCTAGGCCTTTTATATTAGGAATAAATACCTTCTATCACATTAACAGAAAAAAAAACAGAAGAACCTGCAATTATATACATTGATCAGAGAGGGTCTCTATATCGTGACATCTTCCACCTGTAAGTTACCCTCCAGGGCGGCCTGGTAGATTTCGATGGTGTCGGCTAACGGTAGCGGCTCCGCGCTCTCGATAATGGCTATGGTCTCCCCCAGTTCTGTGCACATAATGGTCTGCTGCGGCTGAGCGACGCTCCTGTGCGTTTTCGCGTGGCCCCGCAGACTAGAAAGCGACTTGAACCTCTTGCCGCACTCCGGACACGAGTGCGGCCTCTCTCTGGCGTGGACGCGTCTGTGTTCTGCCAGCTGCAAAGACTGCACAAAAGACAGACCACAGTCCCGGCAGCGATAAGATCTTTCCCCCGCGTGAATTCGGCGGTGCTCCCTTAAATGGGCCGCTTGACGAAATTTTTTGCCGCAGTCCGAGCAAGGAAAAGGACGCTCCCCCGTGTGTGTTCTCAAATGGAGCCGTAAACTGAACGCGGCGGAAAAAGCTTTTCCGCACTGGGCGCACTTGTGGGGTCGGACCCCGGAGTGATACTTCTGGTGCCTGGTTGCTTTTCTTTGGCTGGTGAAACATTTGCCACATACAAGGCACTTAAATGGCCGCTGCCCGGTGTGGAGAAGGAGGTGAAGATTCAAGCTGGACTCTGAATTTAGTATCTTATTACACGTAGGACAAACGTGCTGACTGGAGCCCTTGCTCCGGCATCTGTGTGCGGCCAGCAGCGCCTCGGCCACAAACACCCCTCCGCACTCCTTGCAGTAGATCGGCGCCTTACCCTGGTGCTCGAGCTGATGTAACTGCATGAGCTTTTTCCGCAAGAACGTCTTCTCGCAGTCCGGACACTTGTACGGCAGGACACCCGTGTGCTTAATCTTGTGCAATGTCAGTTTGGAAGCTCTGTTGAATTCTAGGCCGCAGACGTTGCAGGAGAACGGCCTGGAACCGGTGTGCAAGACGCGATGCTGCTGCAGGTTGGAGTTCTGCGTGAACCTGCGGCCGCACACCTCACACTTGTATGGCTTTTCTCCGGTGTGGGTGAGGTGGTGCCGTGTCAGATTGGCGTGAGTCCCAAAGGCCTTGCCGCAAACTGTACATGGAAAGGGGCGCTCGCCCGTGTGGGTGCGCATGTGGTTCTTTAAGTGCACCTGCTTCTTAAAGTGCTTCCCGCACACTGTGCACTTGTGCTTCCTCTCAGTGACGTGCACGGCGCGTCTGTGCTGCACCATCTTCAGGCGGGACACAAACTCTTTGTTGCACTGCGGGCACTTGACGCTCTCGGCCAGAACTTGTGGCACAGTCCTTGGGTCTTCAGGTGGAACGTGGGTAGTGAAGCCATTTTCTTTAGATCCTGTGTCCTTTGCATCCTCTTTCTTATTCTGGTCCTCCACAGGAGACACCTCGGAGGCTGGGGGAGACACCTCGGAGGCTGGGGGAGACACCTCGGAGGCTGGGGGAGACACCTCGGAGGCTGGGGGAGACACCTCGGAGGCACGGGGAGACACCTCGGAGGCACGGGGAGACACCTCGGAGGCACGGGGAGGACACCTCGGAGGCACGGGGAGACACCTCGGAGGCCCGGGGAGACACCTCGGAGGCACGGGGAGACACCTCGGAGGCACGGGGAGACACCTCGGAGGCACGGGGAGACACCTCCGGGGCAGGAAAAGTCACTGGTGCCACCACTGCTGAAATCGGTGGAAAGTGACCCAGAGCTAGTGGACTCTCCTTGCCCATGAGGGTGGGCCTCTCCAGTCTAGGAATGCGTGTGCCACTTTTACCGGCGTGGGTCCTTCTGTGGTACAAAAATTTAGTCATATTACTAAACGTCTTCCCACAGTGGCAGCGATGTAGAGGATCCGCCGTATGGCTTTTCCGATGCAAGACCAAGGTGATTTCTGTGCCGAAACCTACGCCACAGTCCACGCACAGGTACAAAGCCTCCCCCCGGTGTATCCGCATGTGCTGCTCCAACGAGGCCTCTTTCTTAAATACCTTGTAGCAATTTGGACACTGAAGGGTTCCCTCCTCTTGGACGCGGCGGGGCGACTGTAACCTGCTGGCGGAGGTGAAGAGGCGGTCACAGTCTGGGCAGGGATACTCTTCGTTTTGGTGTTCCTTGCGATGCTTCCGGAGCTCCTCAGCAGTGGCGCACTCCTTCTTACATTCGTGGCACTGGTATACCCTTTGTACCACCCCGAACCTATCTTTCGTCAGCTCCTCCCTGTCTTCTATCATCCAATCCTTCCGCAATCTTTCCAGGATGCTGGCGGAGGGGACGGCACTTTCGGCGCTTCTGTATAGCGGAGACGCCGAACTTTCTTTCTCGGATTCCAAAAAGTGGCGACCTTGGTGGTCGAGGAATTCCTCCGGCGTGTGAAATACCTGGCTGCACTCGGAGCACTCGTAGGGATGCATCTCTGGGATCTGTATGACCTCTCCCGGTTCAGAAGAGGCGGCGGGCCCTCTTGGCGCGAGTTCTGCCGCATCTTCGGCGGTCGCTACCACGGCGGGCATCTCCACCCCCCAACCGTTCAAAGTCCTTTCGTCTAAGAGAACGTTCTGCAGGCTGAGCACGGCCTGGATGCCGGAGCCGGTCTGGAGGACCACGCTTTGTTGGTGCTCTTGCTTCTCGTGTTTCTGGCGGTGAGCGAGCCACAGCTCTGGAGACGTGAAGAGTTCTTTACAGTCAGAGCACTGATAATGTATCTGGCCGTTGGCTGACGAGGGAGAAGCCGGGGCCTGGGGAAACTCCCGCATGTGCATCTCCTGGTGATGAAGCAGCTCGTCCGGGGATAACAGGACTTGGCCACACTCTAAGCACTGGTACTGGCTTTCTTGTACTAAGCCCTGCAGCTCCCCCAACTGCAGGGAAACGTCCTGGGACAGCGTTGCCTGGAGGCCGCTGCCAACGTGGTTCTGCTGATGAAGCAACACATCTTCCAGGGTGTTGAAGAGAAGACCACACTCTGAGCACATGTACTGGTGCTGGAAGACCACCGGAGCCTGGACGCCCTCCGCCATGGCTGCAAATAGGGCAACGTCCTAGGAGATTCCTACAGGGAAAAAGGAAAGATCAATGAATGAGAAAAAAAGGAAACATCTGACAAAATGCAAAATGGCTTCATTTCCCTTCCCCCTCAACTAGGATCTAAAGATGGCCGCCAGACATCTCAGTGCAGTAACAGTGTATGTATTTGGTATAAATGAGTAGCTGCCAGACAACAGTAGTGTCATCTACCTTCAGGGGAAACAAGAGAAAAGTAAATATTCTATAGGGTCCACCCAGGCTGCTCCAGAGCTGCACTCACTATTCTGCTGGTGCAGTCACTGTGTACATTACATTACTTATCCTGTACTGATCCTGAGATACATCCTGTATTATCCTCCAGAGCTGCACTCACTATTCTGCTGGTGCAGTCACTGTGTACATTACTTATCCTTTACTGATCCTGAGTTACATCCTGTATTATCCTCCGGAGCTGCACTCACTATTCTGCTGGTGCAGTCACTGTGTACTTACATTACTTATCCTGTACTGATCCTGAGTTACATCCTGTATTATACTCCAGAGCTGCAGTCACTATTCTGCTGGTGCAGTCACTGTACATATATTACTTATCCTGTACTTATCCCGAGTTACATCCTGTGTTATCCTCCAGAGCTGCACTCACTATTCTGCTGGTGCAGTCACTATGAACATACATTACTTCTCCTGTACTGATCTTGAGTTATATCCTGTATTATCCTCCAGAGCTGCACTCACTATTCTGCTGGTGCAGTCACTGTACATACATTACTTATCCTGTACTGATCCTGAGTTACCTCCTGTATTATACTCCAGAGCTGCACTCACTATTCTGCTGATTGTTACTTAACCTGTAGTCACATCCCCGAAAGTTGCTGTAGAATATAGTGAGTGCAGCTCTGGAATATAATACTGGTTGTAGCTCAGGATCAGTACGGACAAGTATATATGTACAGTGACTGCACCACAGAATAGTGAGTGCAGCTCTGGAGTATAATACAGGATGTAACTCAGGATCAGTACAGATAAGTAATGTATGTACACGTGACTGCACCAGCAGAATAGTGAGTGCAGCTCTGGAGTATAATACAGGATGTAACTCAGGATCAGTACAGGATAAGTAATGTATATACTTAGTGACTACATCAGCAGACTAATGAGTGCAGCTCTGGAGGATAATACAGGATGTAACTCAGGATCAGTACTGGATAAGTAATGTATGTACACAGTGACTGCACCAGCAGAATAGTGAGTGCAGCTCTGGAGTATAATACAGGATGTAACTCAGGATCAGTACAGGATAAGTAATGTATGTACACAGTGACTGCACCAGCAGAATAGTGAGTGCAGCTCTGGAGGATAATACAGGATGTAACTCGGGATCAGTTCAGGGTAAGTAATGTATGTACACAGTGACTGCACCAGCAGAATAGTGAGTGCAGCGCTGGAGGATAATACAGGATGTAACTCAGGATCAGTACAGGATGAGTAATGTATGTACACAGTGACTGCACCAGCAGAATAGTGAGTGCAGCTCTGGAGTATAACACAGGATGTAACTCAGGATCAGTACAGGAAAAGTAATGTATGTACACAGTGACTCCCCAGCAGAATAGGGACTGCAGCTGGGGTTAAAATACAGGATGAAACTCAGGACATACAGGATAAGTAATGTATGTACCAGTACTGCACCCAGATAGGAGTGCAGTTTGGGGAGTAAATACAGGTGTAACTCAGGACAGTACAGGAAAAGTAATGTTGACAAGTGACTGCACCAGAAATATGAGTGCAGCTTGGAAAATACAGAGTAACTCGGATCAGTACAGGATAAGTAATGTATGTACATGACTCCCACAGAATAGTGGTGCAGCTTGGAGTAAAAATACGGGATTAACTCGGGAAACAGAAAAGGATAATAATGTATTACTGACTGCCCCCAGCAGAAAGTGATGCAGTCTGGGAGATAAACGGAGGGCGGATGCTTGTGGTCTGATCAGCGACTCGCATCGCTCCCGCCATATCTCTGGGTGACAGCACGCTGTTGTTGTATGTACAGGATGTGGCTTCCCTAGAAGTAATCACGGTCCCTTGCAGCCTCAGGCTGACAATAAGGATTCCAGCGGCCTATCACTTCCCGCCATTGTGTTTCTCTGACAGGCAGTGCAGGCTTGGACTTGTAGTTCCACAGATAGGTGTAGTAACAATGAACCGAGTGCAGCAGCCAATCAGATCGCAGCTCTCTGGGCCGTCGGAAATTAAAGCTGGAATGTGATTGGTTGCTATGGGCAACCGTTGCTCTTCCCTCACTCTGGGCTTGTAAGGGCCCCTTGATTGACAGCCATCCCCAAACACCCCGGTGCACCTATCTCCCTGGGTGACTCCCCTAAAAGCCCCACCCTTCCGGGTGTCCGAATAACCTCCCAGCTCTCGCTCCCTGCCCCTTCCCGCCATACGTAGACCCAACTCTCCGCCCTCCCGCTATCCCGGCACTTACACACTGAGCCCCGACGTCCCCTCCTCCTCAGCAGCCGTCTCTCCGGGAACCCTGCAGTATCCTCCAATCTCATTGGCTGAAGCTCGTCGACCTATTGGAATGCGGCACCGTTTCAGGACATAAAGGGCTTTCGAATGACTGTTTCGTGATAAACGAGGTGGACAATCCCACAATGCGTTGCGATGATTCCAACTTTACAGACCAGTTTTTGGGGTGAAAATGAGAGCTCCCCGTCGTGCTGGGGATGACAAGCTTGTCAGTAGAAACAAGTTAAATGTTATTTTGAATTTTTTATGTTTAGATAATAATAAAAAGCGAATATATTACAAAGGAAAGTACATGTTGACCATGAAATGTTATTAAAAGGGTCCACTGACATAATGCAAAATAAGGACTAGTAATGGACAAACCTTCGATATGGGGGCCTGAAATTTTCGATGGCATTTTTTGTATCAGTGGCCCAAAACTCATATCATGGCCTTGTGGTCATTTTTGGGGCCCTTATAATTTTCCCGTTACGGATGGGGCCTTGGGCCCCCAGGAATTCTTTTGGTCACCCTTGAAGTTGATTTTAGGCCCCCCCATAGTTTTATTCTTGGGGCCACCAGTGAAATTTTTATTCTTTGGGCCCCAAAGGAGTTGATTCTTGGGGCCCACCCGTGAGTTGTTCTTGGGGGCCCCACCGGAGTTTATTCTTTGGGGCCCCCCCAGTGGTTGATTTTTGGGGCCCCCCAGTGACGATTCTTTTTGGGGCCCCCAGTGAGTTGATTCTTTGGGCCACCCGTGAGTGATTCTTGGGGACAGTGAGTTGGTTCTTGGGGGAACAGTGGAGTGTTCTTGGGGGACCCGTGGATTGATTCTTGGGCCACCAGTGGAGTTTTTTCTTGGGGAAAGGGATTGATTCTTGGGGGGCCCCCCATGGGGTTGTTCTTGGGGCCCACCAGTAGTTTGATTCTTGGGGCCCACCAGTGGAGTGATTCTTGGGCCCCCCATGGGGTTTTTTCTTGGGCTTAAAAAGTGGAGTTGATTCTTTGGGCCACCCTTTGGGGTTGTTCTTGGGGTTAAAATGGGGCCCGATTTTGGGGCCACCTGGATTGATTTTGGGCCACCATGGAGTTGGGGTTTTTGGGCTTAAAAAGTGGAGTTTATTCTTGGGGGCCCACCATGGGTTGTTCTTTGGGCCCCACCCGGGAGTTGATTTTTGGGACCCACCATGGAGTTTTTTTCTTGGGGTCACCAGTGATTGACTTTACCTGGGGGTTTTTCCACCAAAGATTTTGGGGTCTGGGGATTCTTGGGCCCACCAGTGGAGTTGGTTCTTGGGCCCCCCGGGGGTTTATTCTTGGGCCCACCATGGAGTTGTTCTTGGGCCAAAGGGGGAGTTGATTCTTGGGGCCCACCTGGGAGTTGATTCTTGAGCCCACCAGTGGAGCTTATTCTTGGGGCCCCTCAGTGGGTTGATTCTTTGGGGCCCCCCATGGGGTTTATTTTGGGCCCACCATGGAGCTGATTCTGGGGGCCCACATGGGATGATTCTTGGGGCCCACCCTGGAGTTTTCTGGGGGCCCCATGAGGTGATCTTGGGCCCCAAATATGGATTTTTAATAATGGATATTGGAACCCCACAAATGGGGGTTGTTTTGGGTTTTCCCCATTGAGTTGATTCTTGGGCCCCAATGGAGCCGATTTTTGGGGCCCCAACCCGTGGGGTTGATTCTTGGGGGCCAACCCCGTGGGCTGATTTTTTGGGGGGGCCAACATGAATTTATTCTTGGGGCTTTCCAGTGGGGTTGATTCTTGGGGCCCCCAGTGGGGGTTGATTCTGGGGGTCACCAGGGGGGTGATTTTTGGGCCCACCACAGAGTTGATTCTTGGGGCCCCCCCAGCAGTGGGTTTTATTCTTTGGGCCTACATGAAGCTCATTCTTGGGGGGCCCCCCGGACTGATTCTTGGGGGCCCCCACGAGCTGATTCTTGGGGGCCTAACTCTTTTTGGGGGGCCCCCCCAGTGGAGTTGATTTTTGGAACCCATTTGTGGAGTTAATTCTTGGGGCCCCAAAAGTGGGGTGATTCTTGGGGCCACCAGTGGAGTTGATTATTGGGACCCACCAGTGAAGTTGATTCTTGGGCCCACCAGTGGAGATGAATCTTTGGGCCACCAGTGGAGTTGATTCTTTGGGCCCACCAAGGGGAAAAGAAATTTTGGGGGTAACTAGTGGGGTTGATTCTTGCGGCCCACCATTTGGGGTTGATTTTTGAGCCCACCAGTGGAGCTGAATTCTTGGGGCTTCAGTGGAGTTGATTTTTGGGGCCCACAAAATGGGGTTGATTTTGGAGCCCACCCGGGAGTGAAATTTTTGGGGGCCCCTCAGTGGAGTTGATTCTTTGGGGCCCCCAGTGGAGGGTTTATTCTTGGGGGCCCCCATGGAGTTGATTCCTGGAACCCAGCATGGATTTTATTCTTCGGCCCCCCCTAGGGAGTTTAGGATCCACCGTGGAGTTGTTGTTTAGCCCCACCAGGGAGTTGATTCTTGGGGTTCCACCATTGATTTGTTCTTTGGGGGCCAAAATTTAGCTGATTCTTGGGCCAAAACCCGTGGAGTTGATTCTTGGGGGCCCAACCATGGAGTGATTTTCTTGGGGGCCAACAGGAATTTGATTTTGGGGGTCACCAGTGGGGTGATTCTTGGGCCACCTGGAGTTGATTCTTGGGGTCACCGGGGAGGGATTCTTGGGGCCCACCCCAGAGGATTTTGGGGCCCGCCAGCAGTGGAGTTGATTATTTGGGCCTACCAGTGAAGCTCATTCTTTGGGTCCACCGGTGGATCTGATTCTTGGGGCCCACCAGTCGAGCTGATTCTTGGGGCCTAAGCTCATTCTTGGGGTCCACCAGTGGAGTTGATTTTTGGAACCCATTTGTGGAGTTAATTCTTGGGGCCCAACAGGGGAGCGATTCTTGGGGCCACCGTGGAGTGATTCTTGGGCCCACCAGTGGAAGGTTTTCCCCAAAATTTTTGGGGGCCCCCAATGGGAGAAACTTGGGGTCACCCGTGGGGTTGATTCTTTGGGGCCCCCCAAGGGATGAATCTTTGGGGCCCCCCCTTGGGATGATCTTGGGCCCACCCGATGAGTTGATTTCTTGGAGCCCACCAGCAGATTGATTCTTGGGGCCCCCAGGGAGTTGATTCTTGGGGCCCACACAGAGTTTATTTTTGGGGCCTCCCCAGAAGTTTTCCCCCAAATGGGCTCCACCCGAGGTTATTCTTGGGGCCACCTAAAGTTGTTCTTGGGGCCCCCCGCAAGTTGATTCTTGGGGTCCAAAGGGGTTGATTCTTGGGGGCCCCCCGTAAGCTACTGTGCATACTGCGATGCCCTTTTGGTTTTCCTTCCTCTATTTCCAGCCCTTTTTCCCAAAAAAGATCGGGGTGGAAATTTTCCCGTAAACAATTAGGTTTTCAGCAGCATTCAGATTGTAAGAAATAGGGAAATATAATGAGTGCACGCCAGTAAGACCAGGATCACGGTCTATCAATGAATCCAGAAAAAATGAGCAAAAGGCAGCACTTCAAAAAATGTGGAGGATTATTGTCCCAACAACAGCTTGTTATTCTCAGTGGTTTTCCCTGCCCTGTGGTCCACAGAGGTGTAACATCACAAAACATTAAAAGGACCAACTTGGGCAATACATATACACAGTGTTATACCTAGTGCAGGATCAGAGGGGCAGGGCATGACACAAAGATGCTCACTGTGGTGTTCCTTGCAAGATTTTGTCATGTCCCACCCCTGAGGTTCTGCACTAGGTATAATACAGTTTGGCTAATTGTTTTCAATCTATAATGGACTTTGGAATTAAAGGAAAATTACCTTAAAGGGGCTGTCTACTTAGTGCAGTAAAACAAATGAGATAGTGCTCCGTGCAAACAGAAGTTCACTAACCTCTTGGGGTTGCGCTATAGTAGGAGGCACAACACTCATATGCGTTTGGTTCAATGGGAAGCCTATTCAGCAGCCAGCAGCAAACTCCAAACCAACAGCAGAAGGCTTGGTGGAGGGCTGCTGAGTAAAGCTACAGAGCAGGGGGTTAAATTAGCTCATAAAGGTGTTGTCTGCTTACTTACTTCTAATCCGCTTAGAACAATACCTTTAAAGGGCTGTTCTCACCATAGACTTTCATAGCATGTCCCTAGGATATGCAATTAAAATGTGATAGGTGCAGGTCCTAAGTCTGGGACCTGCACCTATCCCGGGGCAGGCCCCCATAAGTATCATCTCAGAATGGAGACCCGGTCACACTTGCGCACCACTCTTCATTCTGTTCTGTGAGAGGAATACAGTCGCATACGCCGCACCTCTGTACTGAGAACTCCCATAGAACAGAATGAGGAGTCGTGCGCAAGTCGGACCAGGTCTCCGTTTTGACTGGACACTTTTGGGGACCAGTTCCCAAAATAGGTGTGGATCCCAGAGGTAGGACCTGCACCTATTACATTTTAATGGCATATCCTAGTGATAATCTATTAAACTGTGTTGTGGGATCACTCCTCTACATAGGACCCCTGGTATCTCCTGACAGGTCTGTCAATCAATCAATGAAAGGTTAAAAGAGAAAAAGTGGCGCTCCCCTAGTGCAGTAAAACAAATGCGATAGTGCTTCGTGCAAATAGAAATACACTAACCTTTGATGGTTGTGCTATAGTAGGAGGTATAACACTCATATGCATTTGGTTCAATGTGAAGCCTATTCAGCAGCCAGCCGCAAGCTCCAAGCCAACAGCAGAAGGCTCGGGGGAAGGCAGCTGAGTAAAGCAAAACAAGAAAAAAAAAACAGGAATATAGTTACCCTATTTATTGTGCATTAAAAGCACTTAAAAACATTACAGAGCTCTACGTGTTTCACGCTAGTACCAGCGCTTCCTCAGCAACCAGTAAATCCTTGTGTTCCCCATGAAATAACAATTCTGAAGGCTCTTCTCTTATATCTCTGTGTTGTGCTTTTCCTCTGTTATTTCTCCTGGAAATGTATGAATGAAAACGTCAGATGGGTGTAACCATTCCAGTTTTAAAAGGGGCATGTCCCTGACCACACTGACTGTCAGCACTGATTGGACAATGTCAGATTGTGCAGGAACATGCCCCATTTCGTAACACCCATTTGACAGATTCAGTAAAACATTTCTAGGAGGAATAACAGAGGAACAGCACATCACAGAGTTTTAGGATAAGTGGCTGCAGAACGATTTACTAATACTTAAAGGAGTTTTCTCACTACATTGATCCCTCTTACCTCAGTCCTGTTTTCGGTTTCATTTTGAATTCATGGGCGGGTTTACTGGCTTCCACTAGGCTGCAGTGGAAGCCAGGTCTGTAGCTATAGCAACCAGTGCTGGCAGCCTATCATGAGAGAGTGAACAGGTCTGTAGCTATAGTGACCTGAGGAGTTGATGCAGCCCATACAAGAGGGGATATCCAGGAAAAGGTAGGACACTGATAATGGACACATATTGAAAAGTGACTTGTTTTTGCAAGATCTTTAACATAAAAAGCAGCGATCCTCGTAGTGAGACAACCCCTTTAAGTGCTGTGAATGCAAAAAGTATACAAAAACATAACATGATGGGAATAAATAAGCAATGTCCAGGAGCAATTGTAACTAGAATTTCTAGGGCCCCATGATGGCATTTACCACTTAATGAGAGGACACGGAAACCGCAATGATAATTAAATGTATAAATAATACCGCCATCTATCAGAGAATCCACATAGTACTGCTAGAAAGCCACAAACTTGTTATTCCCTACAGAAAGATACAAAGTTTTTGCACCTGAGTGGCCTCCTCTACCTCCGGACAGCTGTCGTTATGGCCATGGGTAACTATATCGCCTATGTACCGCCAATTAGTGAGTTGTAGTAAAGCCATCTGATCTGTCGTTAACACCCTGAAGCCGGTTCTGACAACTAGAGAGCGATGAGCGGTGATAGAAGCAGGATGTGCGGTGGTCTCGGTTGCTCAATCCTGGAGCGGAGGTGTAAATTGTGGTGACTGAAGTGAGAATTCTGGAAGTTTTTAGTAAGTTCGGACTGTAGATGAGCAGAGGCTTCCTCATTAGAGCAGATGGATTTCCTGCTGCTCGCTCCTTACCTGTCTACAGCAGGAGGTCTGGCAGCAGCCGGTGGACACCGCGCTTGGCGCCCGCTGGGTGAGAGCTGTTTCCAGGGCAAAAGTCAGCAGATCAGTGCTACTTATTCAGGTGTGTGTATACCCTGCGGCTGTGCATGTATCCCCTCACCTACCCAACGTCTGCAGGTTACTTCACCTCCCTGTTCAGGCCCTCTTGTTATAGTTGTCTGCAACCTAAGGGGGTGTTCACACATCGTCTTTTGGGCAATATTTTTGTGCATATTTCAAGCATAATTTTGCCACAATATACCCCAATGTTCAATACACCTATCATAGACTTTAATGTACAATATACGGTGTCAAATCACACGCCGTGTATTTTATAATCGTAAATTAGAGTGGAATAACAAAAGGAATACAATGGTCACCGAGGGATGTTGTTGGAGTGTAGTGGATGGGAAACAAAGGTTATATATGTGTGATCCTTTGTGTCTCTATTTTAATGTATTAGTGTATACCTCACATATACATATATATACATATATATAATGGCTAGGAAAGAAAAGAAAGGGAGGGCGCACAATAGTGTAATACAGTTAAAATAACTAGCCAATAAAAGAGCAAAGCTCACCTGGTAAGGTTGTGCAGTAAATAGAGGCACAACACTCAAAAAGGCTTACAGGGCTTTTAGTGCTGTAGCCCTTAAGACAGGAGCCTGGATCCCAGGAAAAACACAGGTCCGGTACAGGACTAGGTAGGAACTATCTTGAAGTATCCAAAATGGACGTGGAATCCGGCGCCCCGAGGCAAAAAACAAGAGAAGCGATCTCTCGCTATAAAAATATAAAAAACTGGCTTTATTGTTTAAAAGTGCAGCAGACTTTTGCTGTCACACAATTAAAACCAAAAGACATAAATAAAAAGGCTCAATGCGTTTCCTGCGTCAAACCCACACTTCCTCAGGAGCATGCATTTGTTATGTAATACAGCATGTAAAAGCTGTCTGTATATCTCTTGTCACTAATGTGTAAGCTCTTGATCTTAGATTGTAAGCTCTTGCGAGCAGGGCCCTCACACCTTGTGTCTCACCTGTAAGTAGCTTTCACTGTGTAATGTCTGTCTTTTGTCTTTAATTATACCCTCTACATTGTCAAGTGCTGCGAAATATGTTGGCGCTATATAAATAAAGATTATTATTATTATAATGTGTTAACAAAATGGCCGCCTGTAGTAGTTTGTAGAGATCGTCATGTAATCCAAGATGGCACCTCTTTAGAAGTTACACCCTGTTTCCAAATATTCCTGAGCTGTGAGGAGTGGTCTGTAGATAAGGACGTGCCAATAGACCATCACAGCCAGGTACATGTGATGCTTCTTATCTACTAATTTGCAAAAGTATAAAAAAAGCTGCCATTTTGTGAATAAAGGCAGAAAGCATTTTCACAGCAACAGGGCATGTTGTGATTTGTTTTCTTGGTGCACCCTTTGTTATTTTTAAGCTAATTTGGACCCCCACAAGGACAGAATGGCCCCTTTGAGACTACTGCCATTTCAGGAGTGTTTATTTAAATAAAGTATTTTTGTGTTTTTTCAGTGCATTTTTTTACCACTATTTTTCCAGTGTTAGGAGTTCACATGGGCAAATTTCCCGCATTCCCTGTTTTTGCGCTCTAATACAAGGAGATGGCACCAAAATTACTAACCAAAGGGTTCTCATAAGAATTTTGGTTTTACGCCTCCTCCCCCCGCTGACAATACGATGATTGTACAAGCGGGAGATAAGTGACATGTCAAACTTCGGGAATTCGCCGCGAGAAATGCATGGCATGGGGCCCGGGTTTTGGCAATCACGCGACCCCCAAATCAGGGCTAATTCCCACCGTACGCGCGAAATTACCCCGTTGAACATAGCCTTATAATGGGGCTCTGACGGTTTCTTTTTTTTCTTGGTCCCCTTGATGCACCAAAGGGGGTTTTTTTGGCATCCCAAGGCTGCAAATCACTGGGAAATTAATAAGCTATAAACAGCAAGCTTCACTATAATAAATATATCACTGCATAGAAAAAATGAAGCTAAAATGTAACTTTTGAAAAACTAGAAAAACTAGACAGCTATGCCGCAAAGCAAGTGATATACACAAAACGGTACCAAAACCGCTACATGGTACCAAAACCGCTGCACTGAACAAGGTTCTAATATAGGAGCACACAAAACAAATAGGGACCACAGCTGGCCAAGACAAGCCCTAGAAAAATACTCTCCCTAAAATGCTCCTGCCTAACAAGTAGGGAAACCGCCCCCCAAAAAGAGCACCCCTAATCAACCGGGGGGGCTGAACTTTTTAGAAAAAATTATAAATGGATGGGGTTTTTAAACACTTAAAATACAGTTATAAATACAGTCATAAAATGGCCCATATAGTAAGGTGAAAAGAATAAGATCATACAGACAATGGATGGTATAAATCAGTACAAACTGTAGATGGAAATATAAAAATATAAAATAGCCCGACGCGTTTCAACAAAAAGATCATCGGGGGCGATAATGAATGATGAAATAATACATTACATATCCAATGATGACGAGCAGCGGGTTAGATTAAAACCCATGGGAGGAAAAACCCGTAAGTAAGGCAATTAAGCGCACTTAAAAAACTTTTCAAAACCAAAAAAACCCCGGGAAAAGGAACATATGGTTCAAAACGAGGCAAAGCGGAGCAGAAAAGTCGTATGCTTTTTAAACACAAATGAAAAATTTGGGATGCGCAAAACGATCGTATTCGTTCCAAGCCTCAAAAAGACACAAACCGTGCATGCGCGGATGTAATAGCAGCTATCATGTCAGAAAAGATACAAAAAAAAAAAAACACACAATCACAAGTTGAAACAAAAAAAAGACTAGAAACAGGAAAGCAATTACGAGGACAATCTACTGGACACAAAAAATGTAAAAAAGCTGGGAAATTGTCCCAATTTGAAAAAAAACAAATATTAATAAAAAATATAAAAAATAAAAAAAGGGATAATAAAAAAAATTTAAAAAGCGAACAATGGATATAATCCACAATCAAATCCATTAGGGTACAATACAGGGGAGACAGTGGCCATCCCAAGGCTGACACCAATCCCCAGCACTAGTAATACAGAGGGGTCTGTCAAACACCTCTATACTAAAAATAAAAAAACGGTGTGAGGAAAAATTTACCCTATGACGCATCTCTCCCAAATTCAAACTATCAGATCGCAAAGGCCCCCACTCCCCGGAAAGCCCCAATAATTAACACCCAGCTCGACCATTTTAAATGCCCTTATAGGAAATACACAGCAAGAGGTTGACCCTCAAAAGAAAACCCTCATTTCCATTAATTGGCACCTAAGAACTGTGCATCTCACCTAAACAAAGACTTTAATAAACCAACCAGCCCAGCGGCCCCGATATTTCATAAAGATTTTGAGGGAACGGTATCCCTGGATACCCCCATTTCACATTTTAAAATGGAATCTTTCGCACAGCCTGCTGCACTCCCCGGTTTTTTAGGGGGCATGGGAACTGAGAAATGGAGAATGGATTTAGGGAGACCCAGGGTAGGGGTGTTGGAAAGGGGTGTAGTGTAGGCCCAGCCGGTTCTGAGATGCCACCGGGTCGGTTTTCCCAAAGCCTGCCGTTTATGGTCCATTTTTGGGTTTTTGCAGTCAGAAATTGCATGGCCAGATGGGGGGGGTTTATAGACCACCCAGGGGTGTGTGGGGGTGTAGGGGGCTGCCATGTGGGCTGTCTCATTACAGAAAAGCAAGAGCCGGGTGGTCAGGGGTTGCAACAGGAGGGGGGGTCCCTAAGAGCATTTCGGGGAGCAACCACAACGAAGCCACAAATCCCCCCATGTGGGCCGCAAACCAAGGAAACGAAACATTTATCCCTTTGCTGAAAACCCTTATTAATTTTCACTCTGACTCTTATCTTTATATTATTACCCCTTTTGTATTATTTTTTTTGTCCCCTCCAAGGCTAATTAAATCTAAAACTTTAATCTGAGTTTTGTTGGCTTGATCAGCGGCCTACACGCCTAGTACTCGGGCTATAAAAAAACTACCCAAGGTTTTTTGGCTTTTTATAAGTCTAACGGACCGGTCTTATAACAAAATTTAAAATGGGGCACCGTTTAGGGGCGTGGACGAGGGTGTGTTCTCTCGCCACCCTGGTTCTCCCGTCCCGTGTGGGGAGGGGGTTTAAAAGTGGAAAGTATCTGGCGACCTCGTGTACCCGTAGGGGGCAGTTCCACGCCACGATACACCCCAAGTCAGGCCGTCAACCCTCGAGTGGGCCGGCGGGGGGGGGAGGGCGGGAGGGTTCCTGACAAACGGTAATAAAACCTATGGACACAGCACAAAAAATACTTTATTTGAATAAACTCTCCCTGACACCAGCCCTCCCCGACCATTGTATTGAAGAAATGGATCAAATGCTGGTTTAATAAATCCATGATAGTCCAAAGGAGAAATCTATAGAAAAAAAACAGAAACTTCAAGAAAAAATACAGTATAAAAAATCCATCCCCGGGACCCCCGAAATCATGCGTCATACCTGCGGCTGATCTTTGGGCAGGGAAAGGTTTGGACCGCCCCTATAGTTTTGAGGGTTCAGGCCAAGTGTGCACAGTGTTCCAGGGGTTAGTCCTCTGTTCCTCCCCCATCCACCTAGGAGACTGTGCCTCTAAGCTGTGGGCTGAACCCACTCTCCCACCCCTGGGAGTTGGGAAAAGGTAACAAGTTGCTGGAAACGTGAGGAGCCTAAGATATTTGTGTCCAAATATGCAGGGACGAATGTTGCCAAGGAGAAGTCAGCATGGAGGTGTGGACCGGATGGAGAAGAAAAGGGAATGTAAACAACTCAACAGAGAAACATCACCTGGGTGTTACTAAGTATAACTGAACTGTAATTACTTATATATGTGCAAAGTGTAATGGTTTATATTAAGTAATGATGTGGTGGTATTATTCTTTTTTAAACTAGTGGTGGTGATATGTGGTATGGTGTGGGGGAATTATTCAGTACTATGTGGGTGGGATAGGGGTTCCTGGTGTGGGGTTATTTTATTCAGTACTTGTGTTGTTGATATGGGGTAATGGTGTATGGTTTATTCATCCTATGTAGTAGTGATATGTGGTTAGGGCGTGGTGTTATTTTTTCAGCATTAGTGGTGGTGTTGTGGTCATGGTTAGAGGTATTATTCAGTCAATGTAGTGGTGAATGTGGTCATGGTTGGAGGTATTTTCAGTCACTATGTGGTTTATAGGGGGTGGTTTTATTCAGTCATTGTGGTTATAGTGGTCATGAGGGGGGATTATTCGCCAGTTGGGTGATATGGGTAAGGTGTGAAATAAAATTTAATACATAGGCATGTTTTTATTTTGTCACCTGACGACAATATTTTTTTTGGGCGTTAGTACGTGAATGCGCCGAATTTAAGAACCGTTTACGCGGGGTCATAGATTAGGCATTTTCTAGCTCCAAAAGACAAATCAGGCTGGGAAACCCCACTTTTTAACTTGGTTACTGTTCCAGCAGTAATGCGCCCAGTTTTGCCTCCCGTCATAAATGTGTAGAATCATACGGTCGTGGTGCGACGCATCCAGAACGCTCCAATCTCAGGTGCATTACAAAGTGTCCTGGGTACCCGATAATGTGCCTAATCTTGGAGTGCGCCTGATTATAAATCTAGAGAGCCGGGGGTGTGCCTTTTTGGGGTGAAAGGCCCCCCCCACTCTTGTGCAGCCCTGTACATACATGTCGCCCTATGTGCTGGTGATTTCTGGTCATGGCGTGGAGGTATTATTCAGTCACTATGTAGTGGCTATATGTGGTCATGGTGTGGAGTTATTATGCATTCTATATGTTGTGGTGATATGTGGTCATAGTGTGGAGTTATTATTCATTCATTATGTGGTGGTGATAGTGGTCTGGTGTGGAGGTATTATTCAGTCACTATGTGGGGGTGATATTGGTGGATTATTCAGTCATATGTGGTGTGAATGTGGTAGATGAGGGATTATTCAGCACTGTTGGGAGTGATATGTGGTCATGGTGGCATTAATTTATCACTAAACACATGTATAGATTTTGTCACCTGACTACAATTTTTTTTCGCGCATTAGTAGCGTAGAATGCGCCTAATTTTAAGAAACCTGTTCACTGCGGGTCATAGATTTGGCACTTTTCAGCCCCGAGCTCATGGTGTTGGTGTTTATTCAGTCCCCGGGGCCTCCCTTTTGATTTTCTGCACCTGCCCACTCTTACAAACTGTATAAAAGGGGGCAGTTGCAGGTTGGGTTTTTTTTTTTATTTTTTTTCTCTCTGGGTAAGGAGGGCGTTGACCAGTAGAGGCCCAGTGTGGGCCATTTAAGGTAAAAGATAGTGTTGGACTGCCCTATTTGAGATCTCGTTGAAAGTCGTGGGCAGCTTAAACATCTTTTGATCAAATTATGTGAACCGAGAATCTCAAAGTTTTTTAGTAGTATTATTCAGTCACTATTTGGTTGTGATATGTGGTCATGATGTGGAGGTATTATTTAGTCACTGTGTGGTGGTGATATGTGGTCAGGGTGTGGCGGTATTATTCAGTCACTATGTTGTCAAGGTGTGGTGGTATTTGGTCTTATTGGAATTAATGGTAATGTTGGCCTTGGGATTCTGGTTTCGTAAAACTATTTGGTAACTGTACAACCAGTATTTAGTGGTTTTATACTCAGTACTTTATGTTATAGTTTTTGACATATTTTTATTTATATAAAATGTATCATTCGGAGGCGGGGGGGGGGGGAGTATATCTTTAGACCATTTGGGCCACATGTATAAAAACGGTCTAGGTCTAAAACCTTCCTTGTTGCCCATAGCAACCAGAGCGCCCCTTTCATTTCATTTAGTGCTCTGAAAAAATGAGAGGAGGGCTATGATTGGTTGCTATGGGCAACAAGGAAAGTCTTAGACCAAGACAGTTTTCATACATGTCCCCCTTTATGTTTACCACCGGTGTCCTGTTGCAAGTAGGTGAGGGAGCCCCAGCGCCCCATCTTGATTACAGATTAGAGTGATGATGCCATCTCATTGTACAGTATAATCTGAAGCGAGACTGGGTGGGGGCACCATACAGATGGCGGAGATAGCGAGGCAAAGTGGGCCTCTAAAATCAGCTCCTCTGGTGGGCCATACTTATTTATTTTTCTCTCTGGATTATGGAGGTCTGTGGACCCAAAGAAAAGTCTGAATTTGACTCTAGTGAGAGGTAAAAATAGAGTAGGACCACCCGCCTTGAGATCCCGTTGGAAGACGGGGGTGGCTTAAGCATTTTTTGATCAAAACCTGTGAACTAAGAATCTGGTGGGCCATAGGCACCCCAGTCCAACACTGCCCAGAACCTTGTCTAAACCATACATGCCAACTCTCCCGTTTTTGGCGGGGGGGTCCGCTATTTGGGGCCCCCTCCCGCCCTCCGGGGGAGTTGGCATTCTTCCCCCCGCCTGAAGGCGGCGGGGGTCCTTTAAATTACCGCGGGCCCAAGAGTAGCGCTGGTGCGCAAATCTTGCGCCGCGGGCCCGCTCTACAGGGGGTGAAGCAGGCCGGCCCTCACCCGCCCGCGGTCTCACTGTGCGGGGAGGAGGGAAGGGGGTTTCCCCCCTCCTCCCTTTATGTACGGCGAGGTGTGTTTCGCCGCACATACAGGTCAGCGGCGCAAAGGGGGAGTGACGCGGGCTGCAGGGGAGTGACGCGCGGCGCTCTCACTTCCCCCCGCGCCCCTGAAGAGATCGGGCAGGAGCTGGCCCGCTGCAGGAGCTGGTAAGGTAAGTGGATTTTATTATTTTATTTTTATTAGCTTTAGGGGGCTCTACCCGGCTAACAGAGAGGGCAAAATACCTGGCAACAAAGGGGGCACTACTGGCAACAGAGGGGGCACTACCTGGCAAAGAGGGGGCACTACCTGGCAACAAGGGGGCACTACCTGGCTAACAGATGGGGGCATACCTGGCTAACAGATGGGGGCACTTCTGGCTAAGGGGGGCACTACCTGGCAACAGAAGGGGCACTACCTGGCAACAAAGGGGCACTACTGGGAACAAAGGGGGCACTACCTGGGGTAACAGATGGGGGACTACCTGGCTAAAGATGGGGGCACTACCTGGCTAACAGAGGGGAATCCCTGGCAACAGAGGGGACATCTACCCGGCTACAGATGGGTGCATACCCGGCAACAGATGGGGGCACTACCTTTGGCAACAGAGGGGACATCTACCTGGCAAACCAATGGGGACATCTACCTGGCAACAGATGGGGCACTACCTGGCCCAACAATGGGGGACTTACCTGGCTAACAATGGGGCACTACCTGGCAACAATGGGGCACTACCTGGCTAACAATGGGGGCACTACCTGGCTAACAATGGGGGCACCTCCTGGCTAAAAAATTTGGGGGGACCTACTGGCTAACAAAGGGGGCACCTACCCGGCTAACAAAGGGGGGCACCTACCTGGCTACAATTTGGCTCTACCTGGCTACAGAGGGGGCATCTACTTGGCTACAAGGGGGCATCTACCGGCCTGTAAGGGGCACTACCTGGTTATGGGGGGCTACAAACCTGGCTATAAGGGCATCTACCTGGCTTTCTTCCAAAAGCCGTTATGCAGTTAGGTGGGAGTGGGTGTGGCTTTTTTGAAGGGGCGGGGCATACCGACAAGTGGGCGTGTCCATGCAAACTTTTGCTGCGGCGCGCTACGCGCGCCGCCCACTGAAGTCTCCGGCTTTTTTATTTTCAAAAGTTGGCAACTATGGTCTAAACACTTCTTTTTATGCAAATTTGCATAGTCCTGGATAATCCTGCAAAAAATGGGACCGTGGAAAGGTATTAAATTGTTATTTATTGCTTCAATGCATCAAAAAAAAGAGAATACACACAAAAAATTTTAATCAATTTGCAATTTTAAGTATACAGCTCCTATGCAGCCTTTGTGCCTCTGGTATTTTAGCCCCTTTCAAATAAATAATAATAGCAAAGACAACAACAAGTACAACAAACATGAACTAAAAGAGTGACGGATGGGTACAAAGGGAGAGAGGCGCATTCCCAGGAGGGCTCTCAGATCTACAAGGTGAGGCGGCAGGAGACAGAAGGTGAGGGAAGCAGCCGTGTACAGTGCCCACAGGGTTGTTGAGGGTTACCTTGTACAAACAATCCCTGATCCTGCGGAAGGTGGAAGTGAGGGCGCATGGAATGTCTGCAGCACTCTTATGGATTTTGAAGAACTGACATTGCAATGGATAGGATAGTCACACATATTTCTATAGTCTGTCTGCCACAATAACATAACCCAGGGGGGGTTAGGTTTAGAGTATGTTCACACAGTGTATTTGCAGGGCATATTTCGGCGCGTATTTGTGCTGAAGTACGCCCCACAAATACGGTAATCCATAACTCTCATTGAGGGCTATGAATACCTGACGCTTTCCCTGGCGCACAATACGCGCCGGGAGAAAGAAGTCATATACACGCCGGGGAAAGTGAATGTCAGTGGGAGAACTTCAGAAGTATGGCAATACCAAACATGCAGGGCTTTTGTTGTGTTTTGGCACCGGAAAAAAAATCCAAACATTTTCTGTTTTTCAAAATTTTCGCCATTTTCTGTGAACAATAACTTTTTTTGTACTTCTACCTAAAGACTTGAGTGAGGGGCATTTTTGCAAGCTGAAGTGTACTTTTATTGGTACCAGTTTGGGGACGTGAAATGACAAAAAAAAAAACAATGTTGACATTTGGAATTTTTTTCTTCTACGGTGTTCAGTACACGGGATAAATGATGTTATATTTTAATAGATCAGACTTTTTCAGATGCGGCAATACCAAATATGTGTACTCTTTTTATAATGTATTTTTTTATTTTAAAATGGCAAAAGGGGGTGATTTTATCTTTTACATTTTTTTTTTTCTTTCACTTTAAAACATTATTTATTTTTTTACTTTAACGTTGAGTCCCCCTAGTGTGCTTCACCACCAGGGGGGCACGTGAACATTTATACAGCCTATTGCATTATAGAAAAATATGGCGGTTTTACTACTTCCTGCTGGGGGCAGGATGTAGTAAAACGAAAAACTTCATAAGGCTTCCAGCTGCCATGTTAACTGATCAAGACAATGCAATCTATTGTGGAGGCCCCGATTGGCATGAGGAGCGGTACACAGCAAGGGTTAAACAGCATGGAATGAAGCCGGTTCCATCCCGTGCTGTTACCGGCAGTTGTCAGCTACAATTAGCATCCGGCGCCTGCCCACTGTGTAGCGGGATTGCAGCCCCTTACCGATGATCTGACGTACTAGCACGTTATATGTCAGTAAGGGGTTAAGGCCTTGCTTGATTCCCTTAGGTTATGTTCACACGCCGTCTTTGCGGACTGTACTTCGGGGTGTAATTGCATGCAATACACCCGATGTACGGCCTCAATCATGCTATGATATCCGGAAGCTTGGAAGCCAACTGTGAAACACGGGTGTGGCAGCATCATGTTGTGGGGTTGTTTTGCTGCAGGAGGGACATGTGGACTTCACAAAATAGATGATATCATGAAGAAAGAAGCATATGTGGCAATACTGAAGCAACATCTCAGGACATAAGCCAGGAAATTATAGCTTGGGCGGCAGGGGTGCCAACAGGGCAGTATGAGCAGTACTCCTGTCGGGGGCCCTAATCAAAAAGGGGCCCACTGATATGTTACAAAATAAGAACTAGGAGCCCACTGATATGTTTAAAAAAATAGGACCCATTTGATTTGGCTGTATGAGGCCCTGAAACGGTTACTGATGGCATCGCTGTTGGGTGGAAATGGGTCTTCCAAATGGACAATGACCCGAAGCTACTGCCAGACTGGTTACAAAGTGGCTTAAGGAGAAGCAAGTCAGTGTTTTGGAGCGACCATCACAAAGCCGTGATCTCAGTCCTATTGAAAATGTATGGGCAAAGCTGAAAAGGCCGGTGCGAGCAAGGCGACCTCCAAACATGGCTCAGTTACACCAGCTCTGTCAGGAGGAAGGGGCCAAAATTCCTGCCAACTATTGTGAGAAGCTTGTGGAAGGATCCAAAATGTTTGGCCCACGTCATACAGTATGAGGGCAATTCTACCAAATACTAATGAAATGTATGGAAACTTCTGACATTGCAGAAAGTAATAAAAATGCCATAAAAATTCTCTATCATTATTCTGGCATTTGGCAAACATAAATAATTTTGGTTCCTAATTGACCTAAAACAGAGAAGGTTTATTCTGATTTCATGTCAGACAGTGAGAAAAACCTGCAGATGGGGCTTTTTATATAATGTATGGAAACTTCTGGTTTCAACTGCATGTTTTAACTCAAATGGGATAATGATTTCACCCAGGGGCTCCAAATTGATTGAAAACTTGTGCACTTTTAAATGCAGCAAAAAAACCAAAAACAACCCCCCAAAAAAACAAGTAAAAATAAACTGCACTTGTTTTAGTTGAAGATGTAAAAAAGAGAAAATGTGATGTTATACACTTGTCATGACATCATTAGTCTATTTCAATGTTTGAGATGAAGCTGTTATCTACAGTATCCGGTATCCTTTTTGCATATTGCTGGTCTGTTGTATTTGTCTCACGCTAGAGTACATCCAATAAACATGATCTGATTAAAAAAATAAAAACACGCAGCATGTGAATTCAGCCTTAATGTGCACAATGTGCATGCGGCCTTACAGTACTGCTTGACTTCCAGCAGCCATTGCTCTGTATCTCTTTGATCTCGTTGCTGTCTGCCTAGGAGACAGCAATATTCTTAACAAATATTTACCTTCACTATAGGGGGAGAATGGGGTCCGCAGACGCCCCTTATCTTTTGCTTTATTTACAGAGCATAATGTCCTGTATACAAGGCAAAGAGCTGCTGACAGCTAACCTTCATGTGCCGTCACTCACCATCACCAATTCTATACATCTGTGCAACACAATGCAAATCAACATCATGATGATAATACTACTGTAATACTGTAACATTATTCTGTTATTACTATTATTCTCTCATAGGGTGACTATTGTTTTACATTATTACTATTTTCATATTATAATTTCTAGCATTTTATTGTTTTACATGATTTTTGTTTTATGTTGTTGTTATTATTTATTGCATTTTATCCTTACTTTTATTCTCTTATTACTATTATTATTATTATTTATTGTATTACACAACATGATGAATATTGCATTTTATCCTTTTATTCTCTTTTTACTATTGTTTTCTATTATTATTTATTGATGACTATTGTCTTACATTATTATTGTATTATGTTGTTATTGTTATTTATTGTTTCATATAATGACTTTTTTATATCATTACTTTTATTCTCATTAGTATTGTTTTATATTATTAATGTTTTTTTATTATTTTTGTATTATGATTATTGCTTTTTATCATTACATTCTCTTATTACTATTATTTTAGATTATTTATTGTACTATGCTGTATGATGACTATTGCCTTACATTATATTGGTTTATAGTATTCAATATATTTTATGATGGCTATTATTTTATATCATTACTTTTATTCTCTTTATTACTATTGTTTTCTATTATTATTTTTGTATTATAACGACTATTGCTTTTAATCATCATGTATATCTTCATTACCATTATATTAGGGTGTTTATTGTATCAAACTGGTTGATGACTTTTGTGTTACATTATTACCATTGTGTTATATTATTTATTGTATTTTATGATGACCATTGTTCGTATAATTTCTTTTATTCTTTTATTGCTATTGTTTTATATTATTATTGTTATTAGTTTTGTATTATATGACTGCTATTACTTTTTATCATTACTTCTACTCTGTGGTTGTTGTTATTATTGTTTTATATTAATATTATTATTATTATTATTATTATTATTATCTTATTATATATTATTGTATTATACTGTATGGTGACTATTTTTTTATATCATTATTATGAATTGTATTACATTATGACTATTGCTTCATATCATTACTTTTATTCTCTTCTATTATGACCATTGTTTTATATTATGAATTGTATTATACTGCAGTGCTATTGTTTTATATTATTATGATTTATTGTTTAAATATGATGGTTTGCTATATATCATTACTTTTACTCTCTTCAATTACTATTGTTTTATACTGTTATGTATTACATTATTCTGTATAATAACTATTGTTTTACACTATTATTATTTTATATATGATTAATTATCGTATTATATGGTAACTATTGCTTTATATTATTTTGTCTTTTATTAGTACTATGTTGTTATATTATTTATTGGTTATATTGTTTATGGTATTATACTGTATGCAACTATTGTTCTAGATTATTTTTATTTATTGCATTATATGATGACTATTGCTTTGTATCATTACTTTTATTCTCCTAAATAATGGTTTATCTTTTTTATTGTATTATACTGTATGATTATTGTTTTACGTTATTTATTGGATTATATGATGACTATGGCTTTGTATTATTACGTTGTATGTTGTATGTACTGCAGTATGTTTTTACATTATTTATTGTATGATACTGTATGATTATTGTTTTATATTATTTTTATTGTATTATATGTTGACTATTGCTTAATATCATTACTTTGTCTATTAGTACCATGTTTTTATGTTATTTATTGTATTATATGGTATGATGACTATTTTTCTATATTATTATTTATTGTATTATATGATGATTATTTCTTTATAACTTATTAATAGGCTAGGTCTAAACAGCACGGTTTTTCTTCGGATTTACGGCAGATTCAGTATTTAGAATCCACCAAAAATCCGACTGTCCCCAGTGCTGTGTAGACCTCAATAGAAAATCCATGTTGTAGTCTACACAGCACGGATTTTTTCCAGTCGGTTTTAAAATCCGCCGGATTCCAGCGGATTTTCAAACCTGCAGGATTGCCGTCGGATTCCAGTACATTCAATGTACAGGGCCTAACAGCAAATCTGAGAACGGACCGTGGGTTTTAGCTCAAATCTGCACCAAAAACCGCTTAAAATGCCATCAGATTTTGGATGGCATTTTAACATTGCTGTGTAGACATAGCCTTACTTTGTCATATTATTACAATGTTTTATATTATTTATTGTATGATACTGTATGATGACTATTGTTCTATATTATTAATTTTTGGATTATATGATGATTATTGCTTTATATCATTACTTGGACTTATATTAGTACTATGTTTTTATGGTATTTATTGTATTATATGGTATGATGACTATTGTTCTATATTATCATTATTTATTGTATTATATGGTATGATGACTATTGTTCTACATTGTTATTTATTGTGTTTTATGAAGATTATTGCTTTACATCATTACTTTAATTCTCCTAAATAATGATTATGGTTTATCTTTCTATTGTATTATACTGTATGCTTACTGTTTTATGTTATTATTTATTGTTTTATATGATGATTTTTGCTTTATATCATTACTTTGTCTTGCACTACTACTATATTTTTATGATATTTATTGTACGATACTGTATGAAGTCTATTGTTTTATATTTTTTTGTATTATATGTTGACTATGGCCCTATATCATTACTTTGTCTTATATTAGTACTATGTTTTTATGGTATTTTATTGTATTATATGGTATGATGACTAATATTTTATATTACTATTTATTGCATTATATGATGACTATTGCTTTATATTATTACTTTGTCTTATACTATTGCTATATTTTTATGCTATGTATTGCATGATACTGTATGATGACTATTGTTCTATATTGTTATTTATTGATTTATATGATGACTATTGCTTTATATCATTGCTTTTATTCTCCTAAATAATTACTATGGTTTATCTCTTTATTGTATTATACTGTATACTTATTCTTTTATGTTATTATTTATTGTATTATAGGATGACTATTGCTTTATATCATTACTTTGTCTTACACTATTACTATATTTTTATGCTATTTATTGTATGATAATGTATGATGACTATTGTTCTATATTATTATTTATTGCATTGTATGATGACTATTGCTGTATATCATTACTTTTATTCTCCTATCTAATTATTATGGTTTATCTCTTTATAGTATTATACTGTATGCTTACTGTTTATGTTATTATTTATTGTATTATATGATGACTATTGCTTCATATTACTACTTTGTCTTATACTATTATTATATTTTTATGCACTGTATGATTATTGTTCTATATTATTATGATTATTATTTATTGCATTATATGATGACTATTGCTTTATATCATTACTTTTATTCTCCTATCTAATTACTATGGTTTATCTCTTTATAGTATTATACTGTATGCTTAATGTTTTATGTTATTATTTATTGTATTATATGATGACTATTGCTTTATATCATTACTTTTATTCTCTTATTATATTACTATTATTACGTGCACAACAAGGGCAAATCACAAAGTAATCTTTTAACCGAAAAATAAAAACATTTTTGTCACTGACCTCTTCATTGTATTCAATCAATTTGTCAGCCAAGACTGGCGTGAATGTTCCACCACCTGTAGGGAATTTTCTGCAATCCTGCTGTCAATATGAATTAATAATTTGCTTGGTACTGACCTCAGTAATGTATTCGTGCAACAGTAGAAAGGGCAGATGTCTACTGCAGAAGCAAGTGCACTATGACATAATAGATTATTTACTGATAAGATATACACAACGGCCAGTGCAGAGGCGTAACTTCAAGCTATTGGGCCCTAGTGCAATAAGTGAAAAGGGGGCCCCATTTACCATATGTCATTTACAATGCTGGTGTCTCCTCATGTGGCAGAAGGGCTTTTGGGCCCCCTCAGGCTGCAGGGCCCGGTAGTGACTGCTACCGCTGCACCCACTATAGCTACGCCCCTGGGCCGGTGCACAAACTTCTCCTTACATTTGTTTAGTGTATATAACGCCTATAGTGCACTGCACCCATTGAAGGAAATAAAATGTTAGTAAGAATCTGATCAGTCATTTCAAGCCAGCAGGTTAGTGACTCCTTGTCCAAAGAGCTTACAATCAGTGATCAAGGGCTACAGCCTGGTTCACATCTGCATTGGGCATTCTGTTCAGAGGTGGAACCGGACTAATTTTACAAAGGACACCAATAGGTTCAGGGCCCCATACAACTGAAGCATTTGCAAAATGCAAATTGGCCCATTAACCTTCATGCACTTTGGAGATTGCACCAATAATCACCATTCATATGGACCAAGAGAGTCTGAGCTTGTCAGGACATGCTGGGAGTTGTAGTTTTACAGCTAGAGAGGCATAGGCTGGGGATTACTGTTCTAAAGCTTCAGTTTTATTAACTGACCTGCAGGATTCTGTACTGAAAGTAAACTATGCTGTTATAACAGCAAATAAACCGTGTCCAGATAACGGTGTGATGGTCAGCATCAAGAAAATCACTGGGTCCAGAGCTGCAGATACCAGATGTGCACAAACTATATAGAAAACGTTGAATTCCAGAAAATAGAGTAAAGGCTATAATTAAGCATTTATTTATTTAAACATAATAAAAATATCTGAAAATATGATGGTTACCACAGTTAATGACTGCAGACCGGACGCTGTGGAGTCAAACATCAATATGATATGATCCAAAGATAACCCAAATGGACGAATCACACATGCACCTACATGAGGAATAGTGAAACAGTGAATAAATAATACGGTGTGCAGACACAGTTCTAAATAAACTAAATGCATGTGCAAAAAAAGAAATAGTGTCAGTGCATAAGAACTGTGTTTAGATCACAGAAGTAAATATATACAAGATGGATAGATCAATGTACTAAAGGGTTAAATGCCATAAGTGAATGTCATACCAGTATGGATGCTCTGGACATGTGTTTCAGCATGATGCCTTCGTCTGCCCTCACCAACATGGCACCCATTATCTTTTAGAAGGGATTTCTCATTACAAAGATTAACATGGAGGGACAGGTAATTGAAGACTTTTTCTAAATATGTTGTTCTTTTGATATTGCCCTTGTCAGGAGATAAGAGAGATTTTACCTGCTCTCAGTGCACAGAAGTGTCTCTGGGTTACTGTCCATATCTCCCTTCCTGATTTGACAGAGAGCAGGGAGCGACGTCACCATGGCATAGCCGGATCCGACGGGGAAACACTTGAAAGAGTGGACATATCCATTCTTTTTTTTATCTGCACCACAGATTCAAAATCCAAGGTGTGGAAAATCCGTGGAGTAGTTAGTTGAACTGCAGCATGGACTGGATGATCAGATGAATGTTCTTCAGATTGCATAAGGATTTTACCAAAGAATCCAACATAAATTCTGTGCTGTTTCCAAGCTGAAATTTTCACAGTGGTGTGAACCTAACCTAAGGGTAACTTCACACTATGGGCCACATGTATGAAAACTGTCTAGATGTAAGACTTTCTTTGTTGCCCAAATCAACCAATCAGAGCTCAAAGCAACCAATCAGCGCTCATAGCAACCAATCAGAGCTCATAGTGACCAATCAGAGCCCATAGCAACCAATCAGAGCTCAAAGCAACCAATCAGAGCTCATAGCAACCAATCAGAGCTCATAGTGACCAATCGGAGCCCATAACAACCGATCAGTGCCCATAGCAACCAATCAGAGCTCAGATTTCATTTCATATAGTGCTCTGAAAAAAGAAAGCTGATCTCTGATTGGTTGCTATGGGCTCTGATTGGTCGCTATGGGCTCTGATTGGTTGCTATGGGCTCTGATTGGTTACTATGAGCTCTGATTGGTCGCTATGGGCTCTTATTGGTTGCTATGGGTTCTGATTGGTCGCTATGAGCTCTGATTGGTTGCTATGAGCTCTGATTGGTTGCTATGGGTTCTGATTGGTTGCTATGGGTTCTGATTGGTTGCTATGGGCTCTGATTGGTTGCTATGGGCTCTGGTTGGTTGCTATGGCCTCTGATTGGTTGCTATGGACTCTGGTCACTATGAGCTCTTATTGGTTGCTGTGAGCTCTGATTGGTTGCTATGGGCTCTGATTGGTTGCTATGAGCTCTGATTGGTTGCTATGGGCTCTGATTGTTTACTATGGGCTCTGATTGGTTAGTATGACCTCTGATTGTTTACTATGAGCTCTGATTGGTTGCTATTATTATTATTATTTATTTTATAGCGCCATTAATTCCATGGCGCTGTACATTCAGGGGGTTACATACATAACATAAGTCAAACATTTACAGTAGTGACAATCTCTGATTAACAACAGGTACAGAGGGAGAGAGGGCCCTGCCCGCGAAGGCTTACAATCTACAAGGAAGGGGGGAAAGAGACAGAAGGTAGGGGCAGACATGTTCGTGGGGTGAAGTGACAGTGGTGTTATTCTAGGTCATAGGCAATCCTGAAGAGGTGGGTTTTCAGGTTGCTTTTGAAGCTGGTGAAAGTTGGGAGAGATCTGAGGTGTTGGGCAGCAAGTTTCCAGAGTATGGGGGAGGCACGAGAGAAATCTTGGAGACGGTTGTGTGAGGAGGTGACAAGAGGAGAGTGGAGAAGAAGGTCCTGAGAGGAGCGGAGGTTGCGTGAGGGTGAGTATCTGGAGATTAGAGCAGAGATGTATGGAGGGGAGAGGTTATGGAGAGCCTTGTAGGTCAGGGTCAGTAACTTGAAATTAATGCGCTGGGCAATGGGAAGCCAGTGTAGGGATTGGCAGAGGAGTAGCGAGGAGAGAGGTGGATAAGACGGGCAGCAGAGTTAAGGATGGATTGGAGGGGAGCGAGGGTGCTAGCTGGGAGGCCACTGAGAAGGATGTTGCAGTAGTCGAGGCGGGAGATGACAAGGGCATGGACCAGCATTTTTGTAGTGTCATAGTTGAGGAATGAGCAGATGCGAGAGATGTTTTTCAGGTGGAGGCGGCAGGCAGAGGTGAGGGCTTGGATGTGGGGTTTGAAGGACAAGGCAGAGTCGAGTGTTATCCCAAGGCAGCGGACTTGCGGCACCGGTGAGAGTGTAGAGCCATTGCTATGGGCTCTGATTGGTAACGATCAGCTCTGATTGGTTGCTATGGGCTCTGATTGGTTGCTATGGGCACTGATTGGTTGCTATGGGCTCTGATTGGTCCCTGTGAGCTCTGATTAGTTGCTATGAGCTCTGATTGTTTACTATGAGCTCTGATTGGTTGCTATGGGCTCTGATTGGTAACGATCGACTCTGATTGGTTGCTATGGGCACTGCTTGGTTGCTGTAGGCTGTGATAAATTGCTATGGGCTCTGGTTGCTATGAGCACTGATTGGTTGCTATGAGCACTGATTGGTTGCTATTGCCTCTGATTGGTTGCTATGAGCTCTGATTGGTTGCTATGGGCTCTGATTGTTTACTATGAGCTCTGATTGGTGGCTATGAGTTCTGATTGGTTGCTAAGAGCTCTGATTGTTTACTATGAGCTCTGATTGGTTGCTATGGGCTCTGATTGGTAACGATTGACTCTGTTGCTATGGGCACTGCTTGGTTGCTGTAGGCTGTGATAAATTGCTATGGGCTCTGGTTGCTATGAGCACTGATTGGTTGCTATGAGCACTGATTGGTTGCTATTGCCTCTGATTGGTTGCTATGAGCTCTGATTGGTTGCTATGGGCTCTGATTGTTTACTATGGGCTCTGATTGGTTAGTATGACCTCTGATTGTTTACTATGAGCTCTGATTGGTTGCTATGGGCTCTGATTGGTAACAATGAGCTCTGATTGGTTGCTATGGGCTCTGATTGGTTGCTATGGCCACTGATTGGTTGCTATGGGCACTGATTGGTCCCTGTGAGCGCTGATTGGTTGCTATGGGCTCTGATTGGTTGCTATGGGCTCTGATTGTTTACTATGAGCTCTGATTGTTTACTATGAGCTCTGATTGGTTGATATGGGCTCTGATTGGTAACGATCGACTCTGATTGGTTGCTATGGGCACTGCTTGGTTGCTGTAGGCTGTGATTAATTGCTATGGGCTCTGGTTGCTATGAGCACTGATTGGTTGCTATTGCCTCTGATTGGTTACTATGAGCTCTGATTGGTTGCTATGGGCACTGATTGGTTGCTATGGGCTCTGATTGGTTGTTATGGGCTCTGATTGGTTGCTTTGGGCAACAAAGGAAGTCTTACACCTAGACAGTTTTCATACATAAGGACCCATATGTATTTTCAGTACTGATAAAAGTGTTGTTTTCTCATTGGAAATTCCGCCCTTGTAAGCGTGGAATTCCAAAAAAGAAACAATGCTGAATGTTCGATGCAGATTTTGTGCTTGGTTGGCGTGTAAACCCCGCTCAAAGAATTGAAAATACTCAAGTAAAATTAGTGTCTATTTTAATTTTCTTTTTTTTATAATACCAAAAGTGAAACAAGAAGACAAGGTAGCAAGCAATCCCATAGTCACATAATCCCATTAGGCTAGGTCTACACAGCAATGTTAAAATGCCATCCAAAATCCGACAGCATTGTAACATCACTGGACCATGGTTTTTTGGAGAAGATTTACGCTCAAAACCATGATCGGTTTTCAGATTTGCCGTCAGCTCCCTATATTGAATGTATGGGAATCCAACGCCGATTCTGAGAAAGATCCAGCAAATTTGAAAATCCGCCGGAATCCGCCAGATTTTATAACCATCCGGAAAAAAATGTGCTGTGTAGACTACAGTACGGATTTTTCATTGCGGTCTACACAGCGCTGGGGACAGTCAGATTCTCGGCGGATTCTATACTATATATACTATACTATATTTATGTACCGAATCTGCCATAAATCTGATGAAAAACCCGTGCTGTGTAGGCATAGTCTTACACAAGGAAAAAGTCCCATAAAGGATTATATGAGTCGAATGTTCCTGTAGCACCATTATATCTTCTCTAAGAAAACATCAGCATTCATAGATGACTAAGGATACATCCACAAGACACTTGTCAAAATACTCATCGGATTCTGAATCCTAAAGTCGCGTTGCCTGACAAGTGGATGTGGATTTTAGGTAGTTTTTTTCCCGACGGATTTCCAGTCAGAAAAACGAGTCCCATTCATCTCTATAGGGTTTTGAATGCGGATCCAACATAGAAATGTCTGGAACACGTTTTTTTTTTTTTTTTACTATTGAACACATTCTAAATTTTTTGTAAAAACTACGATTTTAAAATCCAACCTCAAGAAAATCCGAGTCGTGTAGACTACAAAAAGAATTTTCTGTTAAGATCTATTGGGATGGTTTTACAGTTGGATTTTGACGGATTTGAAAATTCACGTCAAAAAACGATTGGAAATGCTTTTCATGTGGACGGATCCCACGGTCACCTTCAAATGACAAATAAAATTACTCGTTGGATTCTGTCGTTGGAAACCACGTCGGACGAGGTGTTTTTCAACAAGTATTTTAAGTGGATTTAGGGCTTTTTTATTTTACTGGCGGATTTACAGTCAGAAATGAATCCCATTCATCTCTAGGGGCTTTTAGACATTTGCATGTCCTTTTGGACGCATTTTACACTAGGGGCGACACGTATGAAACTTGGTGCTGACTCGCCAGTTCTAAATCAATATAGAGGAGGGTAGACTGCAACAGTATGTATAAAAGAGTGTTAGCAACCCGTTACCGGTTATTCTGCGCGGATTGGCGCCGTACTGCCAAGGATTTGCGCTTAGTACTGGCAATCGCGGCAGCAAATTCGGTAATCCATGCTCTCATAGAGAAAGTGGATTCGTTGCTCCCCACCGCTCGGCGAATCACACGCTGGGGGAGAAAGTGACATGAATGTTTTACGGCGCGGACGCGCGTTGAAAACAATGCATTGTCTATGGGGCAGGAGCGGGCCCCGCTGGCTGGCGCCCCGCCCCTTATTCACGTGCGACTATTGTGGCTCAATACGGCTACATAGATGTATGGACAGTTGTACGCCAAACTTGGCGCAGTCTGCAACAGGCACAACACTTTTAAATGTGCCAAGAAAGCTTGGCGCCAAACTACCGCACAAATCCAAACCATGGCTGAGGCAATGTTTTACACCAAACTGCCACACAAATCCAAACCATGGCTGAGGCAATGTTTTACACCAAACTGCCACACAAATCCAAACCATGGCTGAGGCAATGTTTGGTGCCAATCTATGGCGCATTCTTTGCACATTAAAAATGTTGTGTCTGGTGCAGAATGTTCTAAGTATTTTTACATTTAAAACTGACCGTGGAAACAGGGCCATCTTATCCATTGGGCACACTAGGCTGTTGCATGGAGGGCCAGGAGGTGAATGTATGTCCTGGGAATCCAGGGCACATGCCCTTAATCACTGGGTCGGCGCTGCTTGTTTGTGCCTGTGTTTAGGATGTGCAACCAATAAAAACAATGGTGGAGCAGGAAGCCATTGACTCCCTACCCTGCAAATTAGTCGTCTAAACTGAAGGCTGCCTACAAGACGTCAATGGCAAGAGGATAGGGGTGGTTAGAGGTATGACCTGATGTGATGGCCCATTGCTCTGCTATGCCTGGTGGCCCATTTGGCTGTTAAGAGCCATCTCTGTGCAAAATACGCGTTGTATGAAGAGCTGTAGCTATAGGGGGTGCAGAGGTAACAGTTGCTACCAGGCCCTGCAGCTTGAGGGGCCCCCAAAAGCCTTTCTGCCACAGCATTGTAAATGGCACATGGTAGGTGAAGGGCCCCATTTCACTATTTGCACCAGAGCCCAACAGCTGCAAATTACGCCTTTGGTTGTATGAACTACCGATGGGGTTGATTTACTGTACTTCCGGCCAGTATTCAAAATGGGAATCCGCTTGGATTACTCGTCGTCCTACGAAAGCCCAACGTCCTCTCTACATTGGCGAGGATATATTGACCACGTGGCTACGAACTTCACGGACAGATAGATCCATTCACATGCATTCATTCATTTATTCATTCATTCATTCATTCATACAATCCGGCACCCGGCCGTTTAGCGCAGTTTTTGACGCTTTTTTGGAACTACGCTTATAATCCGCCACCGAAAAAGCGCCGTGTGAACACACCAGGCGACATACGCTGCGTTGCCACATTTTTCCTGCAGATGGCAGTATTGCAGAGCTCCTGATCAGGACTGGTCCCAGCTGAGGGATGATAATGGGCAAAAACTGAGCCATGTCAGGTCTTTCAGCATGTGACATCTGTAGATTAACCCTGTATATGATAAACAGGGACATCAGGAGACAAATAGCTTTATCTGCATTTAACAACACACGTTCATTCTTCAGGCCACTTTGTATGCATGCACATATGTCAGTAGATGTTCATGATAACTGTATGTATGTTTTTGTGCATAGATGCAGAGGTAAAAGGTTAAGGCTATGCACTATCCCCATACGGTCACCTGAATGTCACCTGTGTTGCAGTCTCATCACTACCACACAGTCACCTCCGACCTTGCCACTGACATAATGATGGCTGACTTCTCCTCCAACAAGTTGGGCCACAATGGAGCGTTTTCCGCCATAGAAGAACCCTAGGACCACTTTACACCTATGATTGTTCCCATGTAGCCATGGTCATAATCCGCTATATGACCCATCGTCAAGTTCCCTACATGTCATTGCTGCTACTGCTGTGATAACTGACTGGGAATCCATTAAGCCCTTTAATTTGTTGGAATGGGAACAGTTTTTTTTTCTGTCTCCACCCCTCGAAAAACAAAAGGGAATAACTCCACCATAGTGTGATGATTGTGAAGCGAGAAGAGATTGATAGGCGGCGGGCTGAAGGTTCAAGAGTCAACCTTGCAATCAGGTGTGACCTTGGAGATGATGTGATGACAACAGACACATATGAGACATCTTTGTGTTAAATGTGGGGACACAAGAGCTGACATTGTTATTACGTGATGCTAAGGGTAAGCTGCACGTGCCCTCTACCATAGCTGAGGCTCCATGCATTTGCAATATATCTGATGGGGCAAAGTATACTGACTGGAGCTCCAGCAGGCTTTATACAGACCTACTGGCATTGAGATTTTATATATATAAATGCCATAATACAAAAGGCCAGTACATATACTGATTGCAGCTCCAGCAGGCTTTACACAGAGCTACTGGCATTGAGATTTTATACATATAAATGCCAATATACACAAGGCCAGTATATATACTGACTAGATCTACAGCAGGCTTTACACAGAGCTACTCGCATTGAGATTTTATATATATATATATATATATATATATATATATATATATATATATATATATATAAAAATATATATATAATGCCAATATACACAAGGCCAATATATATACTGACTGGATCTACAGCAGGCTTTACACAGACCTGCTGGCATTGAGATTTTAGATATAAATGCCAATATATTCAAGGCTACTATATATACTGATTGGATCTTCAGCAGGCTTTATACAGAGCTACTGGCATTGAGATTTTATATATATAAATGCCAATATATACAAGGCCAATGTATATAGTGATTGGATCTCCAGCAGGCTTTATACAGACCTACTGGCATTGAGATTTTATATATATAAATGCCAATATATACAAGGCCAATGTATATACTGATTGGATCTCCAGCAGGCTTTATACAGACCTACTGGCATTGAGATTTTATATATATAAATGCCAATATATACATTGCCAATATACCATATATACTGATTGGATCTCCAGCAGACTTTATATAGACCTACTGGCATTGAGATTTTATATTGAGATTGCATTGAGATTTTATATGTATATAAATGTCAGTATATACAATACCAATATATATATACTGATTGGATCTCCGGCAGGATTTATACAGACCTACTGGCATTGAGATTTTTCACATATAAATTCTTATATATCCAATGCCAATATATATATATATACACACACACACACATATATATATATATATATATATATATATATATATACTGACTGGATCTCTGGCAGACTTTATAGACCTACTGACATTGAAATGTTATACTTGCATTGCTATTTTAGATGTATAAATAAAAATCTATATGTTACCGGCAATGTATGAAATGCCGGGCATTCTATAGAATATCTAGACAATGTATACAATTATTATTATTTAGGCAAGGTATGAAATAGCAATGTTACTTACTTTGCCGAGGCATTCTATACAATATCTGAAAAGCAAACCGGCAGAGAGTAGAATAGGCATTTCTTCCCGCAAGAACATTTCGAACAGAAACCGCCTACCAAAAGTTTTTTCAACGGGTTCGTTTCAACCGCTCCAATCTGGAACATTTCCCACTTGGCCTAAAACGTACTTGATTATTCTTTAGAATGCCTTGGTATAATATAGAATACCCAGGAAAAGTATGGAACAACGCGAGGAAAAGTCGGCAACAACGCAAGAACAGGTATTCTATAGATTGCGGCTTTTCATACATTGGCGGTAACATATAGGGCGATATGAATGGAATTTGGTATGTGAACACCAAATTTCATGCGCATAATAAAGGCATAGAGTGCACCTGATTTATGAACCTCTCTACAGCGGGTCATAAATCAGGCGCATTCTAGTGCTAGGGCGACATTTCTGGCTCAGGTAAACCACTTTCAAAGTGCTCTACCTGTTCCAGCAGTAATGTGCCTGGAAATGCCGTACTGAAGCTATAAATATATAGCTTCGCTATGGTTCTAATGCGAGATCGGGCGCATTACAATATATAATCACAATGCTAGTAGGTCTGTGTAAAGCCTTCCAGAGATCCAATCAATATACATATTGCCATTGTATATATAGGCATTTTTTATTAACTGTATATATAAATTCTCAATGCCAGTAGGTCTCTGTTTCTATATATAACCATTGTAAATACTTTCACTTACATATAAAATCTTCATGCCAGTACAAAATCTCAATGCCAGTAGGTCTGTAAAGCCTGCCGGAAATCCAATCAGTGTAGGCATTGTGTCTATCTATCTATCTCATATCTATTTATCTCATATCTATCTATCTATCTATCTATCTATCTATCTTCATTATCTATCTATCTATCTCTACATCTATCTATCTATCTATCTATCTATCTATCTAATATCTATCTCTCATATCTCATATCTTTCTCATATCATCACTATCTATTCTACTATCTATCTATCTATCTATACTATTCTATCTATCTATCTATCTATTTTTTTCTCCTTTAATCTATATCATCTCATCAATTACATGTAAAGCCTTCCGGAGATCCAACCAGTGTATTTTGCCCCATCAGATATATTGTAAGGAGATGTATATATTAGCCTCATATACACTAAACCAGACACCTGATACTTGTGGTATTTGAACCTGTAAAATCTTGACGCCACTGTGAACCTGTAGATAATCTCTGAATCCTAATTGGCTATTTACAAGTAAAATTGTCGGCAGGTATAAAACACATGGGGCTGCTCAATTCCCTTCCAGTGGCTGCGGATAGTGGGAACAGAGATTGGGTTTTGCTAGGTTTTAACATATGTGCTGAGTGGTGTTGGAGGTATGTTGCAGCCGCTTTCCCCATTCTCCTATGCAGTAATCATGCACGCCCTACCAATCTGATCAGGTATGTTTATGGGGATACATCTTCATTTGTTGTGAAGTTGAGTCCTGTATTGTATCCTGTTATCTGAATTTTAGGGTTAAGAGAGTCTTAGGGCAGGAATACACTAAGTGATCCCGGCATAGTCATGGTGCGACCAAAAATGACTGCAGCACTCCACACCAGTGATTTTCAGTTATTTTCACAACCGGCCCCATGGATTTACTGGTGAACACCGATGACTATGGATTGTTAATGGCTGCGCTGGTTTGCATTTGTTCATCTGCAAATCCACGTGGCCGGTTATTTCAGGGGTTTTCTCATCACACTGATTAACTTTAAACACGGAGGCAAAGATAAATAAAGATAATTACCAAATACATTGCTGTTCTGCCTCATTTTAGAGCTAGAGCAGTTCGTATCTTCTGCTTGTGTATACAAGCTTACCTAAGTAACCAACCAACTCTCTCTGCTCTGGCAGTGGCCGGATGGTGACATCATTCCCTGCTGTGTCTTATCAGCAGAACAGGAGCTTGTGTATATTTCTTACTGACAAACTTTTACCCTTTAGAGCGCTGTAGCTTTGTGCTCTGCTGTTTAGTCTAATCACCACTGATATTCCTCTAACAGGCTCAGATAGGAATAGCACAGTTGAAATGTAAGTCACTGCTGTAGAACCGCCCACAGCTTGAACAGGAAATGGGAGCCTAAAGCTATAGATCCATCAACACACTCTGAACAGGAAGTGGGAGCTTGAAGCTATAGAACTGCCCAAAGCCTGAACAGGAAGTGGAAGCCTGAAGCTACAGATCTGCCAACACACTCTGAACAGGAAGTGGGAGTCTGAAGCTATGGGCCAACCAAACACTCTGAACAGGAAGAAGAAACCTGAAGCTGTAGAACCGCCCACAGCCTGAACAGGAAGTGGGAGCCTGAAGCTATAGACCCGCCAAAACACTCTGAACAGGTAGTGGGAACCTGAAGCTGTAGAATCGTCCACAACCTGAACAGAAAGTGGGAGCATGAAGCTGTAGAACTGCCCACAGCCCGAACAGGAAGTGGGAGTCTGAAGCTGTAGAACCACCCACAGCCTGAACAGGAAGTGGGAACCTGAAGCTGTAGAACTGCTCACAGCCTGAACAGAAACTAGGAGCCTGAAACTGTAGAATGAGCCACGACCTGAACAGGAAGTGGGAGCCTGAAGCTGTAGAACCACCCACAGCCTGAACAGGAAGTGGGAGCCTGAATCTAGCTGTGAAGAGCAGGCTAAGAGAAATGTCATAGTGAGATCTCCACTTTAAGCTAACTAAAAATCGCTGGTGCGGCGTGCCACAGTGGTTCTCCATATATTACTACCCACATAAATTGCACCCAATTGGTAATACTGACAGTAAATTCAAAAAAAAAAAAAAAACCTGTCCTGGTTACTACTTAATCATTCACATCTCCAGTTCTGAGAACCTCGAGGCGTAGTCACATAGATAGATGTGTCAAATATCAGCAACTTATCATATAAACTTTACCTATATCAGTTCTGGTACCTGGGGGGTGGACACTTTTGCCTCTGAGTCACCATTATCCACTACTACTTGACGGTAAAGAGGACCTAATTAAATAACAATTCTGGAGCATTATTCCTTAGATCTCTATGTTGTGTGGTTCCTCTGTTACTCCTCCTAGAATTTTTTTTTTTACCAATCTTTCAGATGTGCGTTACCAGTTGGGGGTGGAAACCTGCAAAATCCGACCTTGTCCCATAGGAGCAGACAGTCAGTGTGTGCAGGCCACACCCCTCTGAAAACCGGATTGGTAACGCCCAGTTGACAGATTGGTGATGAATTTCTAGGTGGAATAACAGAGGAACCGCACAACACAGAGAAGAGGCTCCAGAATTGGTATTTCACAGGGAACACAAGGATTTACTAAAACAGACAAGTCAGGAGAGGTCACAGGTCCTCTTTCAGGCCGGCCACACACTTTATATTGTGGATGGTTTTTCCTCCCAGCATCCAACGTAGATCTACACGCTGAGCAGAAAAGCCCAAACCTAACCATTCAGAGATGTGAATGGAGAGGATGGGCGCAAGCGCCGCTCTCCCCATTCTCTGAGACAGTCGGCTGGTAGCAAGCTGCGAGCTGACCTACAGCGTGGAAAAGCACTGATGGGAACACCCTTTTAAGGACCTGCTTGTGATATGGCTGCACGACTAGACCAAATTTAGTTGATTATACATTATGGTGATCTTAACTCTGTTTAACCAAAGGGTGTAGAGTATGTGTTATGGTTACTGTTGCGCTTCCCATTTCGGGTGGGGCTGGATCCGAATTCTGTGGCCAAATGTGGGAAAATTGCACAACCAATCACCAGCTCTTTTCTAGAAAAAAGGAAGTGTTGGCCTAGGGCTTATTAGTGGAGTTGATTCTTGGGCCCACCAGTGGAGTTGATTCTTGGGGACCACCAGTGGAGCTGATTCCTGGGCCCCACCAGTGGAGTTGATTCTTGGGGACCAACAGTGGAGTTGATTCTGGGGCCCACCAGTGGAGTTGATTCTTGGGGCCCACCAGTGGAGTTGATTCTGGGGCCCACCAGTGGAGTTGATTCTGGTGCTCACTAGTAAAGTTGGTTCTTGGGGCTCACCAGTGGAGATGATTCTTGGGGCCCTCCAGTTGAGTTGATTCTGGGGCCCACCAGTGGAGTTGATTCTGGGGCCCACCACGAAGATGATTCTTGGGCACACCAGTGAGCAGATACTTGGGGCCCACCAGTGGAGTTGATTCTTGGGTCCACCAGTGAGATGAGTCTTGGGGCCCACCAGTGGAGCTGATTCTTGGTTCCCACCAGTGGAGATGATTCTTGGGGTCCACCAGTGGAGTTGATTCTTGGTGACCACTAGTTGATTTGATACTTGGGGCCCACCAGTGGAGTTGATTCTTGGGGCCCCACAGTGGAGTTGATTCTTGGGGCCCACCAGTGGAGTTGATTCTTGGGGCCCACCAGTGGAGATGATTCTTGGGGCCACCATTCAAGCTGATTCTTGGGGCCACCAGTGGAGTTGATTCTTGGAGCCCACCAGTGGATTTGATTCTTGTGGAACACCAGTGGAGTTGATTCTTGGGGCCCACCAGTGGAGATGATTCTTGGGGCCACCAGTGGAGATGATTCTTGGGGCTCACCAGTGGAGATGATTCTTGGGGCCCACCAGTGGAGATGATTCTTGGGGCCACCAGTGGAGTTGATTCTTGGGGCCACCAGTGGAGTTGATTCTTGTGGCTCACCAGTGGAGTTGATTCTTGGGGCTCACTAGTGAGATGATTCTTGGGTCCACCAGTGGAGTTGATTCTTGGGACCCACCCACCAATGAATTTATTCTTGAGGTCCACCAGTGGACTTTCTATTTGGGACCCACCCCTGTGAGCTAGTCTAAGCCTGAATGAATGATATTCTTTCTTATTCCTGTCTGGATAAAGATTGATAATTGCTTATATGATTTTCTTAAGATAACTGGCAAAATTTGGATACGGCCAAATCTGAAGAGCAAAACTAGTTACAGCCAGAATACAAATGCTAAAGTGTGGCTGTGCTGTTGCAGCACAGCATTAGGAAGTCATTATTACAGATTCTTTTTCTTCTTTTGTACCTCTGTATTGCAGAAAACATGATTTTCTGGTATTGCTACATTATTTAGTATGTCTCTTTCCTATGATCTTTTTTATATTATTTATGGAGGCCCCCTTTAAACATGGTGATTGTTAATAGCAATTGCAGGTTAACAGTATTGTTCCATTCAATTATCTGTGTATAACTCTGCGGCAATATAGTCACATGCACTGAAATCTGAATGTAGGCAATGATCAATGTAGCTGAGGACAATCGATCTGTCATACGCGATCACATCCACACGGGGCAATTATCATCATGAGCATTCATTATTAGTCATGTGGAAGGATAATTGCAGCATGTATACAGGACGGCAGTGGTTGTGCTTGCTCTTCCATTAAGGGCCGATTTCTCTCTACCACTGGTCTTGTACACCTGCAGTCCTGTATAACTCTGGTCCTACACACCGGTCCTGTATACTTCTGGTCCTCTATACCTGCATTCCTGTGTATACCTGGTCCTGTTTACCTGCAGTCCTGTATACCTCCGGTTTTGTATATCTGCAGTGCTGTATAAAACTGGTCCTGTATATCTCTTGTCCTGTATACCTCTGGTCGTGTATACCTGCGGTCCTGTATAGCTGCAGTCTTGTATACCTGTAGTCTTGTATGCCTCGGTCATCTATGCCTCTGGTTCTTTATAACTCTGGTCTTACATACCTGCGGTCCTGTATACACCTGGTCCTGTATACCTGTGGTGCTATAAATCTACAGTCCTAAATACCTCTGATCCTGTATACCTGCAGTCCTATATACCTCTGGATCTGTATACCTCTGGTTTTGTATACTTGCAGTTCTGTATAACTCCTATATACCTGTGGTTCTGCAAGCTTCTGGTACTGTATACCTGCGGTCATTTATACCTCAGTCCTCTATACCCTCTGATTCTGTATACCTGCGGTCATTTATACCTCTGATCCTGTATGCCTTTGGCTTTGTATACCTGCGGTCCTGTGTACTCCTTGTCCTGTATACTCCTTGTCCTGCATACCTCAGTTCCTGTGTACCTGTTGTCCTGTAGACTCCTGGTCCTCTATTCCTTTGGTCCTGTATAGCCCTGGTCCTCTGTCCCCCTAGTCTTCTATACCCCTGGTCCTTTATACCCCTTGTTCTCTATACCTCTGGTCCTGTATACCTATCGTCCTGTATACCCCTGGTCTTGTATACCTGCTGTCCTATATGCCTTCGGTCCTCTATACCTCTGGTCCTGTATACCCCTGGTTCTGCATGCCTCTGGTCCGATATACCTGTCATCCTGTACACCTGTCATCCTATATACCCCTGGTCCTCTATACCTTTTGTCCTGTATACTCCTTGTCCTCTATACCTTTTGTCCTGTATACCCTTTGTCTTCTATACCTCTGGTCCTGTATACCTACCATCCTGTATACCCTTGGTCTTGTATACCTGCCATCCTGAATACCCCTGGCCCTGTATCCCTGCTGTCCTATATACCCAATGGTCCTGTATACCCCTGGTCCTCTATACCTCTGGTCCTGTATACCCGCCGTCCTGTATACCTTTGGTCCTGTATACCTGCCGTCCTAAATACCCCTGGCCCTGTATCCCTGCTACCCTATATACCCCTGGTCCTGTATACCCCGTATACATTGTAGTGTCCCATGACGGTTGACACTGGTGCCTGCCGTAGCGGGATAACTCTGGGATTCTCTTTTTTCTAACCATTTCCACCTCCGCCCGCTCCCTGATATATGACTCGAGGTTATGATCAGGGCCCTGTAATGTCAGCTTGTAAAGTGTGAAAATTAAATTCACAATATAGCTCTGCCCGAGCAGGGACAGCGGCCGTCTCCGCGCAATCTTGCCCGTCTCCTTGATGAACCCCATTTGTCCTGATACTTTGCTGCGACCCTGTCTATTGCTGTCACTCAAGCCCCCCCCTGGCCATTAACCCCTGTCTCCTAGCGGCTATGTGTTGGACAGAAGGGGTTAACGGCGTCTGACCGCGCTTCTATTTCATAGCTGACCATCAGGCGCTTACAATCACTGCCCAAAAATTCTTAACCTGATTTTATCCATAAAATGCTGATGTGCGGCGCATTTTCTAGAAGCAACGGGGTTAAGGGAGAGTATAGGCCCTTTAAGAAGACATTGTGCATGTAGGTCTGTGGCATTTGCTAGCCTTCCTCCCCCCCCCCAGCGTGCGGGGGTACTTCTGGCTGAGGGAGGTCAGGGGTCATCCCAGCCAGCGTTGTCACTGGCTGACTGACTGAGCGAGAGAGGTAGAGAGTGCTGTTGTCACGGCAACCGAATACCCAGGACATTTCATTATTACAAAATAATTGTTTTTTTTTTTCCCCTTATCGATCGGTTCTGGCAGAGAGCGGAGTCCGGGCGGCCGTAAAGACACCGAGGAAATGGCAGCTGGAGGGAGGGGTGTGGGGGAAAGAATCCTGAGTATAGGTCAGGGGACACTACAAATTTTAAACAAGGGTCTGTGGGGTAAATATATAGAACAGAACGCCGGGGTATTTAAATTTATTTTTATATATATTTTTTTTTGCCCTAAAGAGAGGCCCTATGCTACATGTGAGGGGCCCCGGTATAATTTTAACAAAATTTTTAATATATATATATATTTATATTTATATATTAATATAATTTTTACCGCCCCCCAAAGAGAGGACCTGCAACTCGTGAGGGGGCCGGTTAATTTAATTACTCGCACCCAAAAAAAGAGGACCATGAAAACATCGTGAGGGGGTGGGGGGTATAAAAATTTATAATATATAATTTAATTATTATATTTTAAATATATAATATACATAACCCTCACACCTAAAGAGAGGACTATGCTACATCGTGAGGGGGCCGGTTATATATAATATATAAATATATATTATTTTATATATACACTCCCCGGTGGGGGGAAAGGGACGGCGGGTATTATAGGGATATAGTTTAAGAAACGTAGACAATATCACCACCAAATACAACACGTGCATGTAATATGTATACAGGGGCGCGGATTTCATGGTACGCACACGAATACCCAGACACCAAATGCAGAGAGATTTCATAAATATATATGTGTGTATACAAAATATACAACATCACTACCTCAATACAACAGGTGCACCTCTACTACGTGTCCAGATATTATATATTGTACGCGTGCGAATACCCATTTACCCATACATTAAAACAAAAAAATTTTATATATGTGTGTGTGGTTGTGTATAAATTTTTACTTTAATATATTATATATATTAAATATTATATATATTATATATATATATATAATAAAATTAATATATATATATATTTTTTTACCAGTATAGGTAAATCTATAGAAAAAATAGATACACACATATCCCCCCTATGTGGGTTTTGACTAACATAAAAACATTTTTTAAAAATCTTTTCCTCTTCTATCTATCTTTTTCAATATTAACTTCATAAATAGTAGAAATAGACATATATATAAACTTTCTTTAAAATTTTTAATAAATCATATATAAAAATTTTTTAAAAAAAAAATTGTCATGTAGGTTAATAATAATTATATTTAAATTAAATTTTTAAATATAAAACCTATGTGGTATTTGGGGCCACTATGTTGAAAAGGCATAAAATTTAATTTTATGGATACACACAATTTTATTTTAACATAAGTGCTATTTATGTAGTAATCCACATGCTATAAAGTATATTTATACATACATTTGTATTTAAAAATTTTTATTATATATATATAATAATATATAATATACCCCATTTGTAGATGGGTATAGTATTTGTAAAAATTAATACATTTAGGAATGGAAGACCCCCTGTACATAACCTCACATAAGTTGCAGCTTTCCACCCCATATAAAATAAAATACCCAGGCAGGTAAAGGGGAAAAACACATGTAACAACCCGGAGAAATATATATAAAAATTATTATTATATATATTTTAAAAAAAATATAATTAAAAATTTTTTTTTTTATATATAATATTTTTAAAAATTAATATTAATATTTAAACAAATTTTTAAACACACACATCCCAAAAAAAAATATATATCATAATACAATATACTAATGAACAACACATACACAAAATGTATACATTACCGACCGGTTTAAAGATTTTGCGGGTGTGAAGATAGTTGACAACTACTTGTAGAGCTGTTATTTAGGGAAATTTTATGGTATGCTACAATATAAAATACCACTACCTTATACAACAAAGTCCCTTACTATACACACACATACCCCACAAAAAAAATTTATATACAAACAATATATTGTGTGGTGTGTGTTTTGTGTTTAAATAATAATATATTTTAGTATTATAACACACACACACAACAAAAAATATATATTTATAGTATAAAAATTTTGTATGTGGGTATGTGGGGGGATTTAATATAAAATTAAAAAATATATAAAATAAAATATAATATTATATAAAAAATACCTGCTACCTGTGTATAATAGAGGCACAATGTTGTATAAAGGTATGATTTTGATATTGTAGGATATACTATTTATATACCCCCATATATAACAGCTCTACATATAATTGTCAACAATTTTCACACCTGCATAAATCAGTAAATCAATTTTTTGTATGTGTGTGTGTACATATAAGTATATGTGTATGTATGACTATATATATATGTATATATATATATATATATGCATGCATACTAGTACCCATATTACAAATGCATTAATTAAAAATGCAACAAACATATATAAAATATTAAATTTATATATATATTTTAAATATATTATTTTTAATTTTTAAAATGCATTTGTAATATGGGTACTAGTATGTGTACAATATGTATTTTATAGGAGTAGATGGAAAATCTGTACATAAATTCAAAAAAGTTTCACTATTTGCACACCCATATAAATCAATACCCAGGATCAGGTCATGTGGGAAATACACAATCTAATGATGCAACATCCATGTGAATAAGGAGGTTGTATCCATGCGGACAATGGTACAGGAGCCTATATGCACTAAGGCTGAAAGATAAGCATAAGGTTTCTTTGTCGTGTCTAATAATGTTATGGCATAACTTGCTGATCGCTGGGGCTCTGACTGCTCGATCCCCTTGATCCCTAGAACAAAGGGCCGCGGTCGCATTACAGAGCTGTGCAGAAAACTGTAACATTACCCCAGCCAAGTTCCTGCACAGTGCTGGGTCTGGAGAATGAAGGAAGATGACAGGGACTACGGGGCTTTAGGACCCATACCCTTGGCTGTATTAGGGATCTATAGTAAGACTCCCATAGACTATTATGAGCCCATATAGTACCTTGTGCCTTTTATTATATGGGATATAACACATTGCGACATGTCGCAGCGCATGCGGTATTAAGGTGAATGTACACAGGACAGATTTGCTGTAGGTAAATTAGCAAAAAAAAAAGTGCAGATTTTGGTTGATTTTACCCATTAGGGTAAAATCTGCAGTAAACTGCCAATTACATTTGACATATGGCAGAGTTAAAAATCTGCACCGTAGGACAATTTCTGTTTAGAAAACTCCTGTCACGTGAGCATGGGATTTGTAAAATTCCAGTCACATTGGTGGCACTGTAATCCACTGTGAGTTTTCCACACACAAATCTGTGCCGAAATCCACAGCAAATCCTTTGTGTGTACATTCAAAGTCATGGTGCCTCACATGTGGCAGGTTTGCTGTGAATTTTGTTGCGGATTTATATGGGGAACTATTGCAGATTTTTCTACATGGATTTATGGAAAAAGTTGAAATCTGCACTAAAATCTGCACCTTTATTTTGTGGATTTTGTCTTCTGCTATTCAAGTTAATGTAGAATAATCCACCGTAAAATCTATGATCCACAATCAATCTATGGAAACCAAAACCAGGAATCGATGCAAAACACAGAAGAGGTACAAGCCTTTCCATTTTTCTGTCTGTAGGTGTCATTCCTGGTTTTGGTTTGCAATCAGCGCAGTAAAATACACATAAAAAACACAGTGTGAACCCGGTCTAAGGGTGTACTCACACGGCCAATTTAAATGCTTGAATTTCCCCCCAGTGGGGTTCCTTGGGGGCCACCAGTGAGTTGATTTTTGGGGCCACCAGTGGAGTTATTTTTTGGGGCCCCCCATGAGTTGATTTGGGGCCCCCCATGGGTTGATTCTTGGCCACATGGAGGTGATCTTGGGGCCCCCCCCTGGATTGAACTTGGGGGCCCCCCTGGAGTTGATCTTGGGGGCCCCCCCATGGAGTTTATCTTGGGGCCACCATGGGGTTTGATACTTGGGTCACCAGTGGGGTTAAACTTGGGGCTCATATGGAGTTATTCATGGGGCCACCAGTGGGGTTGATTCTGGGATCCAAACCCTGGAGGTGATTTGGGGGGCCAAACCGTGGAGGTGATTTGAGCCATAGTGAAGTTTATTCTTGGGGCCCCCAGTAAGTTGATTTTGGGGGCCACAGTGAAGTGATTCTTTGGGGCCCCCCAGTAAAAAAATTGTTCTTGGGGCCACAGTGAAGTTATTCTGGGGTCACCAGTGGAATTTTTCTTGGGGGCCCCCCTGGAATTGATCTTTGGGGGCCCCCCAGTGGGGTTGATACTTGGGATTCACAGGGGTTGATTCTTGGGGGGGCCCCCAGTGGAGTTATTCTTGGGGGCCTCATTAGTTTTATTCTTTGGGACCACCATGGACATTCTTGGGCCCCACCAGTGGGGAGCTGATTTTTGGGGCCCCCAACCCGTGGGGAAAGATTCTTGGGGGCCCACCCAAATTGGGGTTTTTCCTGGGGACCAACAGTGAAGTGATTCCTTTGGGGCCCACCCTGGGGTGGATTCTTGGAGCCCCCCCGTGGAGTTGTTCTTGGGCCCACCCGTGGAGTTGTTCTTGGGGGCCCCCCCTTGGGGATATTTTGGGCCCACAATGAGTTTTTTCTGGACCCCCCAAAGTTAATCTTTCCCCACCGTTTAGTTGGGTTCTTTGGGGCCCCCCAAAGGGGTTGATTCTGGCCCCCAAATGATGATTCTTGGGGCCCCCGTGGGGTGGTTTTTGGGCCACCCAGTGGAGTTGATTTTGGGACTCACTAGGAATTTGATTCTTGGGGGCCCCAACAGTAGTGATTCTTGGCCCCACAGGAATTTTTATTCCTTGGGGCCCAGGGGAATTGATTCCCTTGGGCCCCACCTTGAGTTTTTTCCCCTGGGCCCCCAGGGAATTTTGTTTCCCCTGGCCCATAGTGAGGGGTTTTTTGGGGCCCACCATGAGGGGATTCTTGGGCCAAGGGATAATTCTTGGGGCCCCCAGGGAGTTGATTCGGGGGCCCCCCGTGGGGGTGGATTCTTGGGGGCCCCCACCAGGGAGTGGATTCTGGACCAGGCAGGGGAAATAGATTTTTGGGGCCCCCAAAGTGGAGTGATTCTTGGACCACAGGGAGTGATTCTGGAGCCCCCCCAGTGAGTTGATTTTTGGGGACCCACCGTGGAGATGTTTTTTTGGCCCCCCCCAGGGGGAGTGGATTCTTAGGGTCCACCCACATTATGTTCAGACTGCAGAACACAGATCCTCTTCTTTCTGACTCACTTTCTTGCCTTTGCCCTTTTTAAAAAAGCACCCCGGGTTCTATACGGGGGCCCCCCTGGGGTTTCCCCTGCTCCCTTGGGGCCCGGGTCGGCCGGGGTTGTCAGGGGGGCTACCCCTTTTAAAGCAGTCTAATCAATCATCCAAAGGGGGGATTGCATGGGAACTAAGGGGGACAAGAAGGTTTTGTGGGGGGGAAATAAAAACCCAAGTTTCCCTTTTTCCCTTTTTTCTGAAAATCTTGATATCGCTATGAAACATTGTGATATATGTAAGGAAAACCCACAAGTCAAACATGATTCATAGGTAGTGATGCCTGACGGTTCCTCCCTGGTGTGTGCACTGTTATAGTCATCATTTCTATTACTCGTATACCAAAAATTCATAAGTAGCATTAATTGATTTAAACTTATTGGGCCTCATATAGCAAAACGGTCTAAGAGTAAGATTATTCTTCTTGCCCATAGGAACTAATCACAATCCAGAACAGTATAGGAAATAAGAGCTGAGCTCTCATTGGTTGCTATGAGCTCTTTTTACTTTTGGACATCGATTTCAATATTTAAAAAAAAAAAATCCTGAAATCCTGCAGTTCTCACTTTGGCCACTAGGCCTAATAATAGTCTCACACTTCCTGTTCTGCACATAAAACTTTTCAGCAGTCTCCTCATTATCAGCGCAGGCAGGATCACACTGAAAAGTGACACAAAATGTTATAAAAACACGATCCACCATTACCATGAGAATTCTTGTTCTGTAGAGATCCTTTCCCTGCAGCTCTCTTTATCAGAACAGGGATTACACAAAAGGAGAACCAAGTGTTGAAAACAAAGGATCCCCATCACATAGGCTGACACTTCCTGTTCTGTAAAAATAAATTCCCCGAAAGTCTCCCATTATCACAAGGCGGATTCCTAAAAGGGGGGACACCAATGTGTATAGATAACACAGGCCCCAGTAAAAAATTAGAGAACTTTTTCTGTAAGATCACCCCCCCGCATTTTCCTTTATCAGAAACGGGCGGATTCACTAAAAGGTGTCCCAATGGTAAAATGGGCCCTGTTTCAAGGCTTTTTTTGGGCCTGTTTGGACCCGTACTGCGCGCTGTATTTGCGCTTTCGTACGGCCCAATCCGCCAGTAACTACATAATCCACAGTTTTCATAGAGAACTATGGATTCCGTCTCTCCTCCCCCCCAGCGAACCCCCCCGGGGGGGGGGGAGTGGGCATGTGAATTTTTTTCGGGGCGACAGTCTTTACAGGCTCCTATTCCATAGAGCTTGAAAGCATCTCTTTAATGCTGTTAAAAAAAAAAGGCAAATGGCCGCCCCCCCAACATCACCGGAACGAAAAAAAAAAAATCTACAATCGGAAAAAAAAATTGATGAAGAAAAAAAATTTGGACAAATTAAAAAGGGTTTTTCACTACATTGATTCCTCTTCCTCGTCCTGTTTCAATTTTTAATTCAGGGGGTGTTTACTGGCTTCCACAAGGGTGCAAAAGAAAGCAAGGTCTGAGCTTACGACCCTGCGCAGCCCATGGAATATCAAACAGGTCTAAACTTTAAAACAACCAGTGCTGGCAACCTATCAGAAAAGTTTTTAACAGGTCTGTAGCATAGAAAAATGCTGGGGCCTATCAGGAGATTAAAAGGTTGAGCTATAGCAACCAGTCTGGGACCATCAGGAAAAGATTAAAAAGTCTTAGTATAGGACCCGGCTGCAGCTATCAGGAGAGATGGAAAAGGTCTGTAGCTATAGCAACCAGTGCTGGCAGCCTATCAGGAGAGATTGAACAGGTCCGAGCTATAGAACCAGCGCTGGCAGCCTATCAGGAGAGATGGAACAGGACTGTAGCTATAGCAACCAGTGCTGGCAGCCTATCAGGAGAGATGGAACAGGTCCGAAGCTATAGCAACCAGCGCTGGCAGCCTATCAGGAGAGATAGAACAGGTCTGTAGCTACAGCAACCAGTGCTGGCAGCCTATCAGGAGAGATCAAACAGGTCCAAAGCTATAGCAACCAGCGCTGGCAGCCTATCAGGAGAGATCGAACGGGTCGAGATGCGACCGCACTGGCAGCTATCGGAGAGATCGAACGGGTTGTAGCTATAGCAACCAGCGCTGGCAGCCTATCAGGAGAGATCAAACAGGTCTGTAGCTATAGCAGCCAGCGCTGGCAGCCTATCAGGAGAGATCAAACAGGTCTGTAGCTATAGCAGCCAGCGCTGGCAGCCTGTCAGGCGAGATCGAACAGGTCTGTAGCTATAGCGACCAGCACTGGCAGCCTATCAGGAGAGATCAACAGTCTGTAGCTATAGCGCCAGCGCTGGCAGCCTATCAGGCGAGATCGAAACAGGTCTGTAGTATAGCAACCAGCGCTGGCAGCCTATCTGAGAGATCAAACAGGTCTGTAGCTATAGCAGCCAGCGCTGGCAGCCTATCAGGCGAGATCAAACAGGTCTGTAGCTATAGCAACCAGCGCTGGCAGCCTATCAGGAGAGATCAAACAGGTCTGAAGCAATAGTGACCTGAGGAGCTGAGGCAGCCCATACAAGAGGGGATATCTAGGAATAGGTAGGACACGGTTAATGGACACATATTGCAAAGTGACTTGTTTTTGCAAGATCTTTAACATAAAAAGCAGCAATCCCTGTAGTGAGACAAAAATTGCCGATATATTTCCTGTAATACAATGTAATATATCCTGTATACAGTGATGCATGGGGTTCCTATGGGTTTGTATTACTCGTATGCGTCTCTTTGGTGTCTTCATGGGGCGTGGTTTTGTCATCTGGATGCAACGCTTCTATGGCGACTACCTTCGCAATCATAAGCGCACTGCGGTCCACAATGGGCCCATATCAGGCTTTCAGCGCAGCAATCGTGATACGTACACTTTACAGCAATTCCCACTTTTGCACTTGATATAGCCGTATTGCATCCATAAACTCAATCAGTAACTGCTGGGGATGGCTGAATACAGCAATACAGTAACAACATGGCAGCGATTAGTGCACGAACAAATATCCACTTCTTCTTTGTAGCAGGATCTGTATTCAGGAGCTAAGCGCATTTCGGAAGTGGACGGCTTCCTTCCTCAGTGGCGATATTACAGAGCGTCTCTCCCCATCTTATATGGGAGTTTCCAGAACAGCAGATTATATACAACTGTATGAGACGTGGAGGGACGACTCCTGCAGGGATCAGTCTGCCTGGTTATTTGTTTCTTGCTTTTCCCTTTATCAAATTATTGTTTGGCAGATTTGTTATTCAAGAGGCGCGGAAAAATAAGTGACAGAGCGGTGAGAATGGTAACGGCTTATATTCAGGCTTGGACTGGCCCATAGGGGAGCAGAGGTCCCTGCTGGGTCCCGGGGCATGGCGGGCCACGAAGAATATCAGGAGCAGGGCAGAGAAAGAGAGGCAGAGTCATGTGCAGCAGCTGCAGAATGGGCCCTAAGAATCAGCTCCATTGTTGGGCCCCAAGAATCAGCTCAACTGGTGGTTCCAAGAATCAACTCCACTGGTGGGCTCCAGAATCAGCTCCACTGGCGGGCCCCAAGAATCAACTCAACTGGTGGCCCCAAGAATCAACTCCACTGATGGGCCCCAAGAATACACTCCACTGGTGGGCCCCAAGAATCAACTCCACTGGTGGGCCCAAGAAAAACTCACTGGTGGGCCCCAAGAATCAATCCATGGTGGGAACCAAGAATCAACTCCACTGGGGGGACCCAAGAAACAACCCCACTGGGGGGACCCAAGAATCAACTCCACTGGGGGGCCCCCCAAGAATCCACCCCAAATGGGGGGCCCCAAAGGGAATCGGCCCCCACTGGTGGGTTTTCCCCAATTTATCAACTTCACTGGGGGGCCCCAAATTTTTAAACTTCACTGGGGGGGCCCCAAGAAAAACTCCACGGGGGGGCCCCAAGAATCAACCCCCACGGGGTGGCCCAAGAATCTTTTCCAAATTGGGGGGCCCTAAAAATTTAAACTTTTACGGGTGGCCTGAAAAACCAACTTCATTTGCTGGCCCTAAAAATCAACTCCACGGGGGGGCCCCAAGAATAAAACTCCACTGGTGGGGCTAAAAAAATCAACTCCTGGTGGGGGGCCAAAAATCAACTCCACTGGTGGGCTAAAGGGAATAAATTTCCCACTGGGGGGCGCCAAGAATCAATTCCACGGGGTGGGGCCCCAAGAATCAACTCACTTGGTTTTTGGGTAAGATTAAACCCCTTTTTGGGGGGGGAAAAAAATTAATTTGGGGGGCCCCCCCCATTGTTTCCCCCGGGTGGGGGCCCAAGACAACCCCCACGGGGGGGGGCCCCAAAGAACAAACCCCACTGGGGGCTCAAAAATCAACTCCACTGGTGGCCCCCGAATCAACTCCACTGGGGCCCAAAAATTCAACTCCCGGGGCCCCAAGAACAACTCACTGGGGCCCCAAAATTAACCCCATTTGTGGGGTCCAAAAACTCCCTGGGCCCAAGAATCAACTCCACTGTGGGCCTTTAGCATCAACTCCACTGCTGGGCCCTAAGAATCAACGTTATGGGTGCTCCCCAGGCACCCCAGTCCAACTCTGCTTATGTTTACTGGTTTAATGCAAGTGCCCTTTAATTCATATGTTCCCACTGAATTTATTTTTCCAAATGTATAAGTAATTCGGGCAATACTGTTGCCAAGACAACAATTTGACCCTCACATCCGTCCCCCCCGGGCCCGTGCCGGGGCCACAGGCTTAGTTTTCCACAACCCTCCTTTTTGAATGCTGTACGCTGGAGGCTAATTGACGGGGTCTCTCCCTTTTGTGAAGGGGGAATCTGTCACTCAAGCCCAGCTGGGCGGGGGGACCCCCCTTCTCCGCGGTTTTTAAACCAGTTTTCTCTGAAAGCGAAAGCGTTCCAGATAAAACATAGATTTTTGTAACCGGGAGCCGTCGGGATTTCATGCCCCCTGGGGGTTCGAGCAGCAAAAACCCTGAAAGTTCCCTTTAATGGTTTAAATTTGGAAATTTGATTACACTTGCACTGGGTTTTTTTTTGTACCCAAAAATATTGGAAAAAAACTAAAAATTTTGAGCAAAGCCAAAACCGGCACTTTAGGGAATTTTATTTTGCATCTGCTTTAAAAAATATTTATGGGGCTGCTTAAAGGGTTTTTCACTACAGGATCGCTGCTTTTATGTTAAAGATCTTGCAAAAACAAGCACGCAATAGTGCCCATAAACATGTCCAAACCCCTTTCCTAGATACCCCTCTTGTATGGGCTGCACACCCCCCCTTTCCGGTTTTCCCTCTATAAAAGGTTTAATACCAAAAATTGTTTGTTTCCCACCTCCATGAAAGGTTTTTTTAAAACCAGCCTGATTGCTTAGTACAACCTTTTATTTCTCCCCCCAAACACGGTCATATAGCTACAGACTTGTTTAATTCTATGATGGGTGACGCATGATTCAAAAGCTACAGACCATTCCTAAAGGGCTCCAGCAGGGGTCCTATACTAAGCCCGGGAAATCCTTCCTAAAGCTGTCAGCACTGTTGCTAAGCACGACCATTTCCCCGAACTTCCACACTGGCCCTCTAAAGTTTTAACCCAAAACCCACGGTTCAAACATTTTTCCTATGGGCCCCCCGGGGGTCCAAGCACAGAAATTTTTTTTTGTTTAATAGCTACAACACCCGGTTTCCCGGGCCCAAAAGCTGCCCCAGTTACAACTATTGCTATAGCTCAGACCATTTCCGATAGGCTTCCAGCACGGGGCCTATAGCACGACCTTTTCATCTCCTGAAGGCTGCCAGCACGGTTCTATACTAAGACCTGAACCTAAAGGGCTTAGCCCGGGTTTTCTTAGAAAGGGCCCTGTTCTGTTCCTCAGGGGTTTAAAAAAGGGGCCCCAAAGGCCCGCACTGGTCCCCATGCCAGACCTGCTTCAAAAGCAGCCTAGTAGAACCTAACACCCCCCTGGATTCAAATAAAACCCAAAAAAAACAGACTGGGGTGGGGATGAAACATGTGGGGGAAAAACCCCTTTAAAGGGAAGTGTGGCGACCTGACCTTCTGTTTTAGTAAACCCTTGTTTTCCCCGTGAAAAAATTTTAATTTGGAGCCTTTTTCCCTTAATCTCATGTTTGGGGGGGTTCCCGTTTTTCCCTCCTAAAAAATAATTGCCAATCTGTCGCGGGTGTGATCAATTTGTGGTGCCCAGGGGATAGTTGTTCAATCAGAGCTGCAGGGACACACCCCTTTGAAAATAGTAACTCCCATTTGACAGATTGACTAATACTTTCTTATTTATAACAAGGACCAGCACAAACAGAGAATAAGAAAAAGGGGCCCCAGTGTTTCCGGGGGTCACCATAAAAAATTCATTCTTGTGGATCGCCTATGGAACTAATTCTTGGGGCCCATTCTACGCACTTCCCCTAAACTGCACTATTGAAGCCCTTTTGCACCCTGCCTCTTAGGCTATGTCTGGGACCCTACCGCTTGCGGCGGTCCAGTGGATCCACTATCCCAGTCCGTTACGACTGTAATCTGCTTCACATTGGTGGAAAATCGGTGCCGCAGAGCACATGACGCTGATTTATTTTCAGCCATTGAAGAAATTCGGCACTGAAAACCAACTGACGTCAATTTTTGAGGCATTTTCATAAAAATTGGTTTTGGTTTTGGAACGACCATTGGAAACCTGGTAATTGGTTCTGAAGCCCAAAAATGTCCCCAATATAATGGAAAATGAGGATCAAAGAAAATGAAGCAGATGCTAATCCAGATAAAGTGCGTCCTTCTACATCAAAGAGAGCTGCTGGAAGCTGGAAATCACTTTCTATGATGAGGACTGGAGCTTCTTTGGGTCATGGACTTTTTACACATTGTAAAAAAAATAAATGGGGGCCTCACCCAGGGCCGTCTTAACAGCACTACGGGCCGCTGGGCTTATAGAAGTGCAGTGGACCTTTAGCCACGTCCACATAACACCACATGAGGCCATGCATTTATTTACCCCAAGCATACCCATACCATGACACCACGCTGGTTTCTTGTAGGCAGCCTACATAACTAATTGGCAGTGCAAGGGGCCAATGGCTCCCTTCTCTACCATTGTTCATAACCATGTATTTAGTGTATTTATCCTTGATTCCTGGGACATACATTCACAACCTGAGGTCCCTATGTTTTGGGGCAACCTGGCACTTGCCTAGTGTGGATAAGATTGCATCATCTGCTGCCCAAAGGAGCCACTCATCCTGGCCCATGTAAGAGCAGTACAGGACATGTAGTACTCCAGTGTTCTGTAGAGAGGTGCTATAGACCACCAATCACTACATACACCTTACTAATACATGTAAGAGCAGTAGAGGACATGTAGTACCGCACTCTACTTTAGAGAGGTGCTATAGACTTCCCATCACTGCATGCACCTCACTAATACATGTAAGAGCAGTACAGGAGATGTAGTACCGCACTGTACTGTAGGGAGGTGCTATAGACCGCCAATCACTGCATGCACCTCACTAATACAGTAAGAGCAGTAGAGGACATGTAGTACCGCACTATACTATAGAGAGGTGCTATAGACTGCCCATCACTGCATGCACCTCACTAATACATGTAAGCGAGTACAGGAATGTAAGTACCGCACTGTACTTTTAGGGAGGTGCTATACACCACCAATCACTGCATGCACCTCAGTAATACATGTAAGAGCAGTAGAGGACATGTAGTACCGCACTGTACTGTACAGAGGTGCTATAGACCGCCAATCACTGCATGCACCTCACTAATGCAGAGGTTTTACAAGTAAAATACTTGTGATAATTGGTTGGATTAGTGTTTGGGACATTATATCTGGAAACCACACTCAACAAGCAATGTCCCAGGAACGACCATTGTATGCTGAAAATATTGGGCCACATGTATGAAAACTGTCTAAGTCTAAAACTCACTTTGCTGCCCAAAGAAACCAATCAGAGCGCCCCTCTCATTTTTCCAGAGCACTATGTGAAATTAGAGGGCCACCCTGATTGGTTGCTATGGGCAAAAAAGTGAGTTTTAGACCTAGACAGTTTTCATACATGTGGCCCATTGTGTCCTGTAACTTGTAACTTGAGGGACCCCTATATATGAAAACTAAAATCTGCCACTAAATTCACCATCAAATAGATGTAAATATATAAAAAAAAATGTCTAAAAGCTGCGCTGAACCAACGTAGATTTTCAGTGTGGTTTCTGTTCTGAATCAGTGCTGAAATTTTGTGTGAACATACCATAGGCTATTATTATTATTATGTATTTTAGAGCACCATTGATTCAAGGGGGTTACATACATAACATAAGTCAAACAAGTACAATGCTGACAATATGTGACTAACAACAGGTACAGAGGGAAAGAGAACCCTGCCCACGAGGTCTTACAGTCTACAATGAAGGGGCAACGAGACAGAAGGTGAGGGGCGGACATGTTTGTGGGGTAGAGTAGTGACAGCAGGATTATTGTAGGTTATAGGCTCCTGAAGAGATGGGTTTTCCGGTTGCTTTTGAAGCTGGTGAAAGTGGAGGAGAGTCTGATGTGTTGGGGCAGTGAGTTCCAGAGTGTGGGGGAAGCACGGGAGAAGTCCTGGAGACGGTTATGTGAGAAGCTGATGAGAGGAGAGCAGAGGAGAAGGTCCTGTGAGGAGCAGAGATTGCTTGAGGGGAGGTATCTGGCGATTAAGGCAGAGATGTATGGAGGAGAGAGGTTATGGAGAGCCTTGTAGGTCATGGTTAGTAGCTTGAAATGAATTCGCTGGGCAATGGGTAGCAAGTGCAGGGATTGGCAGAGGGGAGCGGCAGAGGAGTAGCGAGGAGAGAGGTGGATAAGACGGGCAGCAGAGTTGAGGATGGATTGAAGGCTAAATCCACCCAGCAATTTGAAAATGACGCTCAAAATCCGATGCCATTTTCAAATTTCTGAATCGCAACGGAGTTTTTTTTGCGCAGTTTTTGCGGTCGGATTTCAGCGGCCCAGTACATTGGGGCTGTGGGAATCCGAAGTCGGTCCCGCGGAATATACAATATGTTCTATATTCCACCGGTTGGTTTTCATTGTAGGAAAACTCCAGTAAAAAATCTTTGCTATTTAGGCTATGTTCACACGGGTGAAATTGGGACGTATTTCGGCCCGTACTGCGCTCAATACAGGGCGAGATACGCCCCAGTCATTACGGTAATCCACAGTTCTCATAGAGAACTATGGATTACGTCTCCTCTCCCTGCTCGCATAATACGCCGCGGAGGGAGATAAGTGACATGTCATTTACTAGCAACGAATATGCACCACTAGTAATGAATGTCTATGGGGCCGGCGGGCTGCCGGCACCCCCGCAATTATGCCGTGTGAACATAGCCTTAGGAGATGTTCATGCGGCGGATTTCGCTGCGGGTTTGAACGTGGGTTTCAGCGCGGTTGCCGCGGCCAAAACCTCGTCCAAACCTTGCCTCAAACGCGCGTCTCCCGACGCAGTTTTGCGGTGCAATCGTGGTGAGGTTATCGGCACGGGTGCGGCGCGGGATGGGGCGCGATTGGCGGCGAGGTTTACCTCTATACAAATTAATAGGCAGGGCAAAAACTGTGGCGAGAATCGCGGCTCAGACGCGCACCACCCGCGCACCACCCGCGGCGACACCGCGCGGCCCCCGCACTGAAGACTCGCTGTCAGAATTGACAGGAGACTTCTCTCACACGCGCGGCAAGGCTGCGGCACCAAACCCGCGGCCAAACCCGCGCTGTGTGAAAAGTAACGTGGTTTCCCATAGGAAACCACGTTATGAACTGTGGGCGTTTGGGGCGCAATTTGGACAAGGTTTTGGCCGCGGTGCTGCAACCCACGGCCAAACCCGCGCCCAAATCCGCCGTGTGAACATGCCCTTAGACTACAGCACGGATTTTCTATTGAAGTCTATACAGCGCAGGGTGCGGTCGCTTTTTCAGCAGATTTAGTATTTTGAATCTGCTGACCAAAATCCTGTGCTGTGCAGACCGAGCCTAATGATGGCAGCACGAACAGAGAGTGTGGACAGCGAAGCTAAGAGCCCTTTGTCCACGTCACATTCCTAGTGCCGTAGGTATTCACACAGGTCGCTTGTGGCTCATCTGGCTCTTCTTGAATGCTAGATACAAAAAAAAAATAAAAACCCATCAGATTAAATATTAAAAATATACTTCTACCAATCTGTAATCATTATTTAATATTCATAGTCACATAAATAAAAAATATCGTCCTATCCCCGTATCCCATAGGGCGCAATAGAAGGCATATCGATCAGAAGGCCAAGACACATGACTGAAATCAAATGACAAATTGCCGCTCTAATTCATTTGTCTGGAATAGGTAGTTCAGCGGGGACAAAGACAAACACAACAGGGAGACAATTAGGAACAAGTGGGTCAGGTAAAAGCAATCCGTGTGTAGCAATAAAGCAGGTTTTTATTTTGAAGGATGTGGTTGTGGAGACTTTTGTGTGGTACAAACACCAACAGTAATATAAAAGCAATACTATCGATAGCTAACAAATAAGTCATATACTCAGACCTGAGTGGGGACCGAGACCGGACAGAAAAAAAGCTACAAAAATGGGCACAGTAAGGGTGTGTTCACACGGCTGATTTTGTCGCAGTTTTTAAAGCGGTTTTTGGAGCGTTTCCGCTCCCAATAATAGCAAACTAAAAACCCCGCCTGAAACGGCATCTTCAGGAAGAGGTTTTATGCTATGTCTACACTGCACATGAAAACGATCATATCTTCGGCTTTTAGTTTTTTAAAAGCGCCGAAGATACGATCGTTCGTGCGGCCCCATGGACGGCAATAGGAAAGACGAGCTGCAGTCTACTGCTCGTCTTTCGGCACCGCCGTATTATACAACATGTTGTATAAGGCTATGTTCACACGTCTGATTCACGGATTTTGCCCGCAATTACGCCGTTGCTCGGCAGCGTGGGGAGGGGAGGGCTGCAGTTCACCGGTCCCATAGACATTCATTATCCACGGCGCACATACCGCCGTGATAATTGACATGTCACTTTCTCCCCGCCGCTATAAATTTTACCGAAGGGGGAGGGGAGGAAAGCTGTTTTGGGAGCTACACCGCTCCGGTGGTCTGCGCGGTGCACTTACCCTGGGGCACGGTTTTCCCCAGGCACAGGGGGGAAATTACCGTCGGTTACCAAACCAGATTGCCCCCCCGGGGGGGACGGGAAATCTCCAGCAATTACGGAGGGGGCAGGCTTCCCCCTTAAACCATGGACCCAAAAGCTATTCTGTGCGGGAAAACCTTTTAATACCCCCCCACAATTTCCAAAACCTGTAAATTATATTCTTACAAACCTTTCCCTCATACTTGACAAGGGAAACCCTTTCCCCAAACCTCGCAAACTCCTTCCGCCCTGCCAAATTTCCCTCAACACGTTTTCTCCTCCTCCAAATTTGCATCAAACCCCGGCAACCCCCCCAAAAAACCCCTATTCCTACACCCGCCAAAACCCCACGCCCCAAACCCTCGGGAGACGCGGGGTTTACGGTGAGGGTCGAGGGTTGGGCCGGGAAACCCTGGTTTAAGGCCCCCCCTTTTTTCCCCCCTTTTTCCCCCCCCTTTTTTTTAAAAAAACCCCCGGGAAAGGTTTTCCCTTTTTGGCCCCGGAAAAAAAAACCCCCCTTTCCCCCCGGGGGGGATTTTTTTTTAAAATTTTCCCCCAAAACCCGGTTTTCCCCCCTTTTCCCCCCCCCTTTTCCCTTCCGGGGGGGGGGGGGGGGTTTCCCCCCAAAATTTTTCCCCCCCCCCGGGGGGGAAAAATTTTTCCCCCGGTTTCCCTTTTTTCCCCCCCAAAAAAGGGGGGGGGGGGGGGCCCCCAAAAACCCCCCCCCCCCCAAAAAAACCCCCGGGCCCCCCCCGGGGAAAAAAAATTTCCGGTTTTTTTTTTTCCCCCCCCCCGGGGGGGGGTTTTAAAAATTAGGGGGGCCCCCCCCCGGGTTTTTCCCCCCCCCCCTTTTAAAAACCCCCCTTTTTTTAAAAAAATTTTTTTTTAAAACCTTTTTCCCCCAAAAATTTTAAAAAAACCCCCCCTTTCCCCCCTTTTCCCAAAATTTTTCCCCCGGGGGCCCCCCCCCCCCAAACAAAGGGAAAAACCCCCCCCCCCCCCCCCCCATCCCCCCCCCCCCCCCCAAAAAAAAACCCCCCCCCCGGGGCCCCCCTTTAAAAAAACCCCCGGGCCCCCCCCCCCAAAAAGGGGGGCCCCCTTTTCCCCTTTGGGAAACCCACCCCTTAAAAATTTTTAAAAAAATTTTTTTCCCTTTTAAAACCGGGTTTTTGGGGGGGCCCCCCCTTTTTTCCCCCCAAAAAAAAATTTTTTTTGGGGGGGGTTTTTGGGGGCCCGGGGGGGGGCCCCCCCCAACCCCCCAAACCCCCCTCCCTTTAACCGGGGGGAAAAGGGGGGGGGGGGGGGTTTTTTTGGGGGGGGGGGTTTGGGGGGAAAAAAAGGGAAGGAATTTTTAAAAAAAAAAACCCCCCCGGGGGGACCCCCCCCCTTTTTGCCGGGTTTCCCCCGGGGGGCCCCCAAAAACCCCCTTAAAACCCCTTTTTCCCCCCGGAAAACTCTTTTTTTTTTGGGGGGGGAAAAAAAAGGGGGCCCCCCCAAAAAGGGGGGGCCCCCCCCAAAAACACCCCCCCCCCCCCCCCCCCCCCCCCCCCCCCCCCCCCCCCCCCCAACCTCCCCCCCCACCCCCCCCCCCCCCCCCCCACCCCCCGGCCCCACAAAAACCCCCAAAACCCGGAGGCCCCAAAATTTGGGTTCCTGGGCTTAAAAAATTCCCCTTAGGACCAGCCTAAAAGTTAAGTTTAGATGGCAATCCTTTTAAATTTTCTGAAAATAAACCCCCTTTAAAAACCTACATTACGGTGTTGGGTGATTTTTTTTTCCTGAGGCGAAAAGGGTTTTCTGTCATTTGGGCTTCAACGAAAAGCCCCTTCCTTGACAGGGACCTTTAGGTTATTTCAAAAACAAAAATTTTTCTCTTTCAGTCGTAATTAGGCCGGAGTCCAAATTGGGGCGAATCCCTCCCAGCATTCGGTAATTCACAGTACATAGGAACAGGGTTTTCGCTCCTCTCCCGCTGGTGAATCCGCCGGACGGGGAATAAGCGACTTTAAAAATTTTCCGGGCGTATACGCCCCGCTGGAAAAAAAAATTTCAGGGCGGCGAGGTCCGGCCCCCCTGCCCCCCGGCGCCCCCCACACCGTAATTCCCCTGATTTAAGCCGTGTGCACCTGGCTTAAAAATAAGGTTTTTCTCACCTTGGTAGGTGAACCCCCGGAAAATAAAGAGAACAACCCAAAAGGTTTTATTTTCAAAAAGGAGGGGGTCTTTTTTGAAACTTTTATGAAAAAAAGGGATAGGGGGACAGTGTTGCCCTTTAGAGAACCCGTGGTACTACCTTGATTGGCAGATAATTTGGGGGGTTTGCGTGTGATCATTGATTTTGGTAGTCACGCCCTAGGTGAAAGAAAAATGTAAAGAAAAAAGGGGTTAGGCAGCGGGGTTTTCACTTGTGGCGGCAGAGACCCGTTATGAATGATACCTTGTGATTCTGAAGACTATTTCTAATATTATGACTGTAGATGTATTTTTCTTTTTTTGAGGGGTGGGGGGATTGTTTTAGGGTTTGTTGTTGTTTATTTGGGTTAAAAATGACACTGGTTTTGTAACAGTTTTACAAATATTACATGTATGTTCTTTTGAATTGTGTCAATAAAAATTTGTTTTAAAAAAACCCAAAAACCCGTGGCCAAATCCACCGTGTGAACTAAGCCTTTTGAAGAAGTGTGTTTCAGGTGAGGTTTTGATGCTGTTTTGGGCGCTGAAAAATCAGCATTCAAACAGCCTCCAAATTAACCGTGTGAACATACCCTTATTATTATTGTTGCTACTATTATTATTTATTTTATTATGATTGCTGTTCTTGTTATTTTTGCTGTTATTATTATTATTATATTATTATTATTACTTTTGTTACTGTTATTATCATTTATATTTTATCTATACAAACACATATTTATCTGATTCATAAAGGCTGGAATAGATAAACCATTAAAAATTAATGGACAGGTTTGTGCATCTCCAATGGCTATCAAGGATTTGTTTTTCATGTTATATGCTGAAGAGCTCGGATAAGTGTCACAACCACTGGGTTGATACAGAATTGGCAAAAAGCGACACCAAGAAGCGGAGTTTTTAAAGGGGGCTATTCACCCCTTTTATTCAAGCCGTAATTGGGGACGGATTTGGGGCTCCCCCGCCCCATAGACAGCTTATCCAGGGGCGTTTTATCCCGCCGGGATAATTGCGGGGGCACTTTCCCCCCCCTTCGCCGGGGGGAAAGGAAGACCGGAATCCAATTTTTCTTAAAAAGAACTGTGGATTCCGTAATGGCGGAACGGATTGCGTTTGCGCGCAGTCGGGCAATAAGGCTGGAACCCATGCCCAAAAATCCATGAAAGGCCATGGGGTTTTGGGTTTGCACCCTTTACCCTTACATTTTTGGAGTATTATTCTGCATGGAACCCCCAGATTGGTACCCTATGCATATTCTTTGCTACCAACAGCTGACGCCATTGAATACACAGAGAGGAGCGCCCCTTTAAATAAAGCAAAGTGTGGTTGAAGCAAGAAGATTGCCCAGGCTTTAAAAGCACAATGCCCGGCGGTTATTTTGAGTATTTTCACATGGTTAAATTTGGCGGGTTTGGGGACGAGGTTTTTGGGACGTTTCCTCCCCCAAAAAACCTCACCCAAAAGTCATTTATTGTTTCCCAATTTTTTAAAACATCGTTGTGTTCACACACAACGAGGTTTTAAAACACGCTTCTTTGGAAAAAAGTGTCATGCAATTTTGAACTTTTTGGGGGTGGGGTTTTTTTGGCCGGTTTGGGCCGCTTTTTGTCTTGGCTTTTAAAATTGTATGGGTGAAAACCTACCAAAAACTCGCCGAAACACCTCAAAAAACCCCTTTTCTGAAGAAGCTTTTTTGGGCGAGGTTTTGATGTGGTTTTGGGGGCAGGAAACGCTCTAAAAAAACTCATCCAAATAAGCCGTGGAACATGCCCTTATGAGCGAGGGGGATGCCCCTGGCGTAGGGTGACCGTGAGCAGACAAAATGAAGCCACTTCCCACACAGAGTTGCAAACAGGGAGCCAGACATGGTGGGGGCTGCAACAAGTGAGGGGGTCTTGAAAATATGGGCCATTCCCGACGGATTTGACCGCTTTTGGCCAAAAACCGCGGCCAAATGCAACCTAGTTTATAAAAAGGTTTCCTTAGAAACCCGCGTTAATTTTCACCCGCCGCGGCCAAACCCAAAGTGGGGGGAAACTCCCTGTTAATTTCATGGGGCAACCCTCGCGAAACCCCGCGCCCCAAACCCGCCCCAAAAACCCGGGCCCAGCCCTGCCCCCCCCAAAAAACCCAGGGAACGCGGTTTTGCGGGGGTTTCGACGGGGTTTGGCCGGGGGAACCCCGCGGAAAAAACCCCGGGGCCCAAAACCCCCGTGGAACGGGGCCAAAGCAATTAAATATCAGACAGACTGCGGGTTTTTTCTGAAAATTTACCAGCAAAATCAAAAAGGGTTTTTTTGGGTTTTTTTTTTGGCGGGGGGGTGGGAGGGGGTAAGATAAAAAAATTTTCCTTAAATAAAAAAATTTTTTGACCCCAACATGGGGGCAAAAAACAAGGGCTAGAGCGCCCACATTAGTTCTCTGACTGATTTCAGATTTCTTTTGATTATAACCAATTGCTTTTAGCAGTGTAGGCATAACGATCACCACTATGGGATTGATCTGATTGATGGCCGGCTCTAGGCAAGGGCCCGGTGGAGCGTTTCACAGTCATTTGATTTTTATATTTTGAAAAAAATTGGCTCAACTTTTAACAGTCATTAAAAAGGGAAGTACCTTTTTTTTTCTACTAATTAAAACAAGATATTGATACATATTCTTTTCTTCTTAGCCTTAATTTTTCATTGCAGATTTTATTAATTCTGATGCCTGCATATATTTTGGGGAGCGGCCCTCTTAAAAAAAAGCTTTTAAAGGGGATGTTTTAAAAAATACTTATTGTTTAAAGTCATTTTTATGTTTTTAAAACTTTTTTTAGAACTTTTGGTTACCTTTTTAAATTTTCCATATCACTTTCAATATTTTTAACAAGTATTAAAGGGGTTGTCTCACTATAAGGATTGCTGCTTGTTATGTTAAAGATCTTGCAAAAACAAGTCACTTTGCAATATGTGTCCATTAAGGCCCGGTTCACACGGCTTATTCAGCCGTAATGCGGGGCGGTCCCCCCCCAATACGGCTTGAATAGGGGGGGTCAGGGAGG